>PVJN01002177.1:0-123302 GCA_004026805.1 Lasiurus borealis
ACTGCAAGTATATGCTTAATGGGATAGATGAAATATGGAAATAGAAGTTCTCAAATGAAAAATTTACCTAGGATCCGATATGTGAAATTTTAGTGGAGAGTTTCATTTTCATTGGTATGCAGTCAAAACAACCTTCTCCACTGCCAGGAACATATGAACAGTTTTGGTCCCTATCAAATAAGTGTGAAATATATTTTATTTTACCTTTTTAAGGGAAGTGACATATGTGTAAAAGTTTTATAAACCTTCTTAAGTGGAAATATATTTTGGGATATTTTAATTAAATAAGAAAGACATAATAGACCCCTTATTTGGACATATCCTATCTAATAAAAGAGTAATATGCAAATTGACCCTCACACCATTGCATAAGATGGCTGCTCCCAGGTGGTCAAAGATGGCCACTACAAGATGGATGGCAAGGAAGGGTAGATTGTGGGCAAGCAGGCCTTCAGTGGAGGGCAGTTGGAGGTGACCAGGACTACAGGGAAGGGCAGTTAGGGATGACCAGGTCAGCAGGGAAGGGCAGTTAGGGGTGAGCAGGCCAGCAAGGGAGGGCAGTTGGGGACTACTAGGCTGGCAAAGGAGGATAATTGGGCCAGCAAGAGAGCAGTTAGGCATCAATCAGGCTGGTAGGAGAGTGGTTAGAGGGTGATCAGGTTGGCAGGCAGGTGAGCAATTAGGAGAGAGTAGTCCCAGATTGTGAGAGGGATTGTCCGACTGCTGGTTTTGGCCTGGGATTGAGCCTAAAATAGCAGTCAGACATCCCCCAAGGGATCCCAGATTGGAGAGTGTGAAGGCTGGGCTGAGGGATACCCTCAGTGTATGCACCGGACCTCTAATCTATACTTATAGAAGGGTAATATGCTAATTAAACAAGGAAATCCAACATCTTCGTGATATCCGACTTCCTTCTGGACAGTTAGGGGTGATCAGGCCAGCAAGGCAGGGGGAGTTAGAGGGTGACCAGGCCAGCAAGGGGATAGTTGGTCGGTGACCAGGCTGGCAGGGAACAGTTAGGGAGTGATCAGGCAGGCAGGCAGGCAAATGGTTAGGAGCCAATGGTCCCAGATTGCAAAAGGGATCTTCGACTGTCAATTTAGGCCCAATACCAAAGGTAACATGTGAGGCTTGCCTTCACCCAAAGGTATCAGGCCTAAACTGGCAGTCAGACATCCCTCGAGGGGTCTCGGATTGGATAGGGTGCAGGCCGGGCTAAAAGGCCCCTGCCCCTGTGCACAAAATTTGTGCACAGGGGTGTCCCGACCCGCGGGTTAAGTCAATGAGGACCCTAGACGGGGAGTGGGGATGAAAGGGACAAGAGACACAAGGAATGGAGACAAGACAAAGTTCTGATCAAGTCTCATTTATTCAACAGGAGTTTGAGGTTTTTATAGGGAGAAGGAGGAATGAGGCCTAGCCCTTAAGGCGAAACACCTGGTCTAGCCCTTAAGACGAAACACCTGATTTATAGGAAAGAGATAGTGTTTGGGGTAATTGAAACCTAGCCCGAGGTTAGTGCTAACATAGCTGGAGCTTACTACAAAATGGCTGTCAAGCACAACAAGTTTCCCACACAGGGGCTCTACTGGTATTATAAGAATGCTCAGCTCCTCACCGACTAAGATTGAGAAGGTGGGAGTCAGGATTGCAGACAAACTCTGGGTTCTAAGAGCAATATCTCAGAAATAGTTCTGTAGGATAGCTCTGTTGGTTGGCAAGTCCTGCTGTATTCATCCACGGGTTTTTTATGTGAAATTCAGATGATGAAGAAGAAGAGTCAGATCATGTGGGTGGAGGCCTGGAGTGACATTGAACAGGAGTTGCATAGATTGAGAGCCAAGCAGTTTCAATAGGGAAAATAGACAAGGTAGATAGAAATAAAAAGGATGTGCTATAACCATATACTGTGCTTAATGTTGAGGCTATATGTGACACAGCCTCGTGTTGTTCAGGAACCTGCATTTTAGTGTAAGGGATAGGGACACAAATGGTAGTTTGAAAATTGTTAAGGACGGGAGAGATTGGGAAGCATGAGATACAAAGACAAACCCCAAACTTGGCTTTCTTGGCAAGAGAGAATGCCTAAGGCTAAGCTTTGATTCTGGATCTAGTATTTCTTTAAAAATATGAATGAAGATCACATACTAGTGTATGGCTTCTCAGAAAATAAATTTAGATATCTAATATTTTTTCAACTCATCAAGTACAAAAGAAAGTTGAGTCCCAGGGAAGTGAATAATTGACAAATGAAAAAACACAGTTACCTGGAAAACAATTTTCCTGGAACCCAGGTTTTCTAAATCTTCCTCTACTCCAATACTCTGTTCATCATTTTTCACAAGAGATGAAAGGAATTCACAGCACTTGCCAAACTTCAAAGTGAATAAATAGGACTTTATTGGAGGCTTTAAAGAAAGTAACAAAAGATCTGGTATGTATAGTTTTAATACAGGACGCATGACTAAATATATGGATATGAACACTTCTAAATCAAAATTTAGTAGGTTTAAGTTAAAAAGAGCAATGTGTTGGGGGAAAAAATTGGTATTCCATGATAGGAAAGCACGAAGAAGAGTCCCTGGTATTTTTAAGCCAATTAATAGCATGTTGAACTGTGAGAGTAATGACCTATGTCAAACGTTATTTCACAGGTTTTAAATCTTCGCTTAAGAACAAATGCATAACCCACTTAGACCCAGATTCCTTGCTTTGATTTCATAAGAACATACAGACACATATACTTTCTAACATGTACTAACTCATAGTTTACGACATACACAAGGCTGATATCATCCCAAACTCGGGGTAATGGATAATAGAAATTCCAGGTCTGTAAGCACAAGAATATCTACATCATGAAGAAAATTATTATGGCAGAAAAGAAACAGGAAAGGCCCATTACTAAAATGCATTCCCAGGGTGTTTGCTAAATTCTTTGTAAACACATTTATTTCTTTCCTCCTCCTTTTATTTTTTTCTTTCTCTTCTACATCCAGGAGGACAGTTCCTTTTGTAAAGCAGGGATATTTTTCCTTACTGGCACTTCATTGCATATCTTTTCCACTGTTAGGTCATACAATTGAAAATCTTCCATGGCTGGTATATGTGAGGTTTCATGCCTTGGTTTATTATATTAGGTAGGTTTCTAATCAGATGGTAGCAATGGCGATGTGATGAACAAAGCAGTAGATATTTGTGACTAGCATTGAGCTTACCAGACAGACAGAAACAAGTTTGGATCTTCATTCCATCACATGACCATCGTATTACTTTGAACAAGTGAGTAAGAAAATAAAATTGCGTTTTCTCCTTCAGTACGATGGGGGTAATCATAACATGATCTCATTGTGCTGTTGGGAAAATTAAACAAAGTAATTAAAAGCCAGAGGTCTCGCCCTGGACAGTGTGGATTAATTGGTTGGGGAATCATTCCCTGTACCCAGAGGTCACCTGTTCAATCCCTGGTCACTGCACATACCCAGATTTCAGGCTTGATTTTGGGTAGGGGGCATTCAGGAAGCAGTCTGTGGGTGTTTCTCTCCCTCCCACCCCCCTTTCTCTTTCCTTCTTTCCTTCACCTTCTCCTTTCCCCTCTTTTTAAAAAAAAAAAAAAAAAGTTCTCAGTAAATCTTACTTCTTATCGTAATCATCTTACTTTTTATCATCATTATCATGGCTACAATCACTTATGACAAAATTACCTGGAAAAATATGTGCCTTCCCTATGGAAAGCCTATATCCTGTAAATTCTATTTTTTTTCCCACTAATGACCCATTTGATTTCACTTTATGCTAATTTTCAAATAAATTTCTATAGTAATTTTCCTTATTCTGAGGCTTTTAAAACATTTTCTTAATATAATTTCAAAAGAGAGAAGCAGGAAACGATGATCGATTAGTAATGGGAAAAGAGAGGTGAGCGTGGATGGATTGGAAGTTATTTTATATATCAACCACTATGTTTGAAGTTACTATTCTTAATTTTATTTTCTCCGGGGCATCTCTTTGCTCCCCTCAAGTACTGCCTGCAGAGGGTTAGGAAGTTCAAACCTGCCAGGCTTAATCTGACAAAATAGATGACAGTGTCATCTGATGAGAAGGTGGGAGGCAGGGGTGAATTCAGGTGTTTGGGAATAGCTCCCCTGGGAAACTGGATAGGGATTCAACCATGAGTGGATAAAGGGGTTATGAATGGCGAGAGAAAGCATTTCCAAAGGATCTGTTTGACCTAGTTAAATGGCTATCATAGCTCAGCAATTCGTGATTGGAAGTAAAGCACGGAATATATTTGTTTAAAAGAGATGCTAGTAGATGAAGATTTGAGAGAACAGAGTAAAAGTCAATCTGATTTGTCCTGTTTGGAGGCTGAATCCCTGGGACGTGCACAGAGCTACCTCTTGTTTTCATTGCGTGTAACATGTGTGTTTTTTGCAACATAATAAATATATTGATTTTTATCTTTTTATTTTTGTCACAAACAATATTTAGTTGTTAGAAAGTGTTTAATGGAATTTGAGTTTTTAATAGACATAACTATTATATATGAACAAAGAGAGAGAAGAAAACAGAGAAATTGTATATCTTCTATATAATAAAGAGGTAATATGCAAATTGACCATCACTCCAACATACAAGATGGCTGCCTCCATGTGGACACAAGATGGCCACCACAAGATGGCCAGCAGGGGAGGGCAGTTGGGGATAACTAGACCTGCATGGGAAGACAGTTGTGGGGGACCCAAGCCTGCAGGGGAGGGCAGTTGAGGAGGACCAGGCTGGCAGGAGAGGGCAGTTAGGGGCAATTGGGCTATCAGGGGAGTACTTACGCATTGATTAGGCTGGCAGGGGAGTGGTTAGGGGTGATCTGGTTGGCAGGCAGAAGCGATTAGGGTCAATCAGACAGGCAGGCAGACAAGCAGTTGGGAGCCAGCAGTCCTGGATTGTGAGAGGGATGTCCAACTGCCAGTTTAGGCCCAATCCCACCACCTTGGATTAGGTCTAAACAGGCAGTTGGACTTCCCTTGAGGGGTCCTAGATTGGAGAGGGTGCAAGCTGGGCTGAGGGACACATGCACCCTCATGCACAAATTTTGTACACTGGGCCTCTAGTATCTACACTAAGAAAAGAGACATGCAAATTAACCATCCCTCTGCTACACCAATCCACACCCAGCAGCCAATCAGAGCAAATAAGCAATTAACTCAGCAAAGATGGTGGGTGAATTTCCATATGCAAGCCAGGCAGGCAGCGCCAGATGCTGCTGACAAGGGACCAGTCTATCAGGACCCTGAGAGGTGGAGTGGGCAGTTCCAGACGCCACCCATGGGATCCGAGTCCATCACAGGCCCTGGGAGGAGCAGTGCCCTGCCTAGCCATGCCTATGGGTCCCTGGGAGCATTGCCACCCGGGGAGGTGCTGTGGGCCTGCCTCGCCATGCCTATGGGTCCCCAGGAACATCGCAGGCAGAGGGTTGCTGAGACCCAGACAGGGCCTCTGGACACAGATTCTCAGCTTCAGGGAGACTGACTCTACCAGGCTGCCCAGAGGCCATGTGGCTAGGCCACTGGGTGCCCGTTCAAGATGTGACACAGATGTGGAAGGAAATCCAGAGAATGGGATGTGGGGGTTCAGGACTCACTTCCTTTGGGCTTTGTCCTTCTTGGTCTTTTTGTTTGTTTGTTTGTTTGTTTGTTTTCATTCGGGCCTGGAGCTCAAGCACTGCATAAGAGGGAGGAGTGGATGAAGGCCGAATGTGGAAGAAGAGCCAGGAGGCCTGACTGCAGGGCTGCCTGAGTGGTGGCTCCAGGGCGAGTGCCACAGCTTTGGCACAGCGGCTGGCCAGGAGGCGGTTGTTCCAAGGGGCATTGAGCAGCGCCTCGCCATCCCTCTATGGCAGTGGTTTTCAACCTGTGGGTCATGACCCATGTGGGGGTCAAATGACCCTTTGACAGGGGTAGCCTAAGACCATCAGAAAACACAGATATTTACATTACAGTTCATAACAGTAGCAAAATTACAATTATGAAGTAGCAACGGAAATAATTTTATGAGTGGGGGTCACCATGACATGAGGGACGGTATGAAAGGGCCTTGGCATTAGGAAGGTTGAGAACCACTGCTCTATGGGGACACCCCACACAGGTGTTGCCTTCCCACCAGGCTCTGGGCAACATCTGCAAACGCTACTGCAACGTCTAACCCTCTGGGCAAAAAACTGACCCTGTACCCTCTGGGTACAAGGCTTGCTAGGAGCATGCTGTCACCAATGCCATAGATCAAAGGCAAAAACCTAGCAAGGCAGGGTGCCCCAGAGGGGGTTCAGGCTAGCAGGGTGAGAGGTTCTGCAGAGGCCCCAAGAAGTGGGTGGGCCCGACCAGGGATCAAGGAGCATCAAAGGACACTTAGGCGGAGGGACAAGGATCTGCAGCCCTGAGGCAGGGTTGAGGGGCAGTGCCACCTCAGTGGAGGGGGGCCGCACTGCAGGGTACCGGACTGACTGCTGTGATTCAGAGAAGCTCCCAGTGCTAATGGGCCAGGACCAGGCCAACTTCGAACTTCAGAGGCCGTTACTCCTGCCCCTGCCTTGACCCAAAAGCAAGGCCACTCCACCCTGCCCCATGGCAGAGCATGCCTAGGCGGTGAGTGCGAAGCCTTCCACCTGCTCTGGAGAAGCGGGGGCGGTAAAGAATGGGGACAGGGGACTGGGGAGAGGAAAGAATGTGGAGTGTCCGCAATGAAGAGGTGCTTGAGGAAGAGGCTCAGAAGCCCGATGAGGTTTGTTCTGTTTGCCCAGTGGCTGCCACTTAGGAAGGGCAGAGAGCGTGGCTCTGAGGGTCCCTGTGCCCTGAGTCAAGTTCCACAGCCAACTGGAATTTGCCTCAGTTTCTTGGTCTGTAAAATGGATTAAACTTGTCCCAGTGCCTTCACTGAGCTTGATGGCCAACTGAGATAATATACTGTATAAGGAAAGTGAGGGAAGATGTGAAAAAGAAAAGGAAAGGTGAACAACACAAAAGAAAGATTGCAAAGAACCTGTAAACTCATTGTCACTTAAATAGGGGATATAGTCGATAGTTTTGTAGTGACATATGATGCCAGGTGGGTACTGGAAATATGGGGGAACACTTTGTAAAGTATATGTTTGTCTAACCATTATTTTGTAACTAATATAAAACCTGAAACCAATACAAAATAATATTGAATGTAAAGAAATGAAAATTGGAGTGAATTTTTTATAAATTTCAAAGTTTAAATAAAGGAAGGAAGGGGGAGAATAAAAATAGTGTTTTCATTTTACCACTTTATTGTCTTTTCAGTGCATGAAAAAGACAGTTGTCTTTAAATGGTACTTTTACACTTTTCTAAGTCATTATCTCATTTTAATTTCAGGGTAATTTAAAGACAAGGCAATTATTCCCTCCATTATTCAAAGGAAGGAAATCTTGGTGTCTGGTCCCAATGATTCAGTCGTCAAGCCTTTATTGTAAAGCAGGGTTAGTAAAATTTTCTGTGAAGGGCCATATCTATACTAATAAAAGTCTTGGGTGTGATCAGGCTAGCAGGGAAGATAGTTGGTGGCAATCGGGCTGGCAGAGGAGCAGTTAGGTGTCAATCAGGGCAGCAAGGGAGCAGTTAGGGGGCAAGCAGGCAAGCAGTTAGGAGCCAGTGGTCCCAGATTGTGAGAGGGATGTCTGATTTCAGGTTTAGGCCCAGGGATCAGGCCTCAACCTGCAGTCAGACATCCCTTGAGCAGTTCCAAATTAGAGAGGATGCAGACTGGGCTGAGGGACACCCTCTCCAGTGCACAAATAGAGGCCCCAGTGCATGAAAATTTGTGCACTGTGGAGGCTGTCCCTCAGCCCAGTCTGCATCCTCTCTAGAACATTAGCCTGTGGACTAAAGAGTCCTGGGTTTGATTTTGGTTAAGGGCACATACTATTGCAGGCTCCTCCAGGCCGGGCTCTGGTCTGCAGTGCGTGCAGGAGGCAACCATTTGATGTGTTTCTCTCACCCGGATGTGTCTCTTTCTTTCCCCCACCTGGCCTGCCCCCTCTCCCAGTCTGGGAGCTCTCAGGAGTGGGAGGCAACCAGGTGATCAGAGAAAGGTGATGCTCCTATCCCACTTGTGGTGCTGCCATTGCCAGCAGCACTAACCTTGGCCAGCCCTGGTTCCCTGAGCCTCAGGTGGCCCTGGGTGGTTGCACAGCTGACAGCCAATGCTTGCCTGTGCCTTGAGCTGGCCCTGGATGGCTGGGGGGTGAGGGGACTGGTCGACCCCTGAGGCAGGCGCACAGACTGGCTGGGCCTGCCTGGGTATAGGCCTGGCCGTGCCGCATGTCTGATGCCTTGGAGGGGCTGAGGGGACTGGGCACCGCCATCTTGTTGCTGTGGGCACTGCCATCTTTGAGGGTGTGGCAGTCAATTAACATATCCCCTCCTTATTGGCTGTGAGTGCTGCCTTCTTTATGAGGGCATGATGTTCAATTAGCATATTTCCTTTTTATTAGATAGACTATATAGATTTGACTGGTAGTGATTCCAGAAAATCAATTAATATAAGGACATGTATATGTGTGCATGTTTCTTTCACTGAGAGTTATTAAACTTTAAATCATTTTAATTATAAAGTATCTTCAACATATAAGAAAGCAGAGAAAATAATAAACACACATATATATCTATGTCCCCATCACTGCAATTAAGAGGATAAATGATTTCCACATTTGTTTTGAATCTCTCTAAATATTGAGAATAAATCACATTTTTAACATATACATTGTTTTCATATTCACTTTCTGGTATATTATTGAGAATGAGCAAAGCTTGTTTCCTTTTTAATTTATTTCTTCTTTTATATTATCCGTACATCATTTTTATTTTATGTCATTCTTTTTTGTGCCTTCTTGAGAGGAAATCATAGTTCCTTTCAATATTTCCTTCACATTTAAAAAAAAAATTATGGTCACCCTAGTTAGGTTGGTTCAGTGGATAGAGCATTAGCCTGTGGACTGAAGAGTCCCGGGTTTGATTTTGGTCAAGGTCACATACTATCGAAGGCTTCCCCAGGCTGGACTCTGGTCTGAGTGTGTACAGGAGGCAACCATTTGATGTGTTTCTCTCACATTGATGTTTCTCTGTCTTTCCCTCACTCTTCCACTTTCTAAAACTCAATGGAAAAGTATCCTTGGGTGATGATTAAAAAAATAATTCTATGGTCAATAATATTTGCTTTATTTATTTATGCCGACAAGTAATAATGTCTCTTCTCCACTGTAGCACTATAAGCTTTAGGTAAACAATCTTAATTTTTTCTGTCATTCCACCTTTCATGTACTCATATGTACATTTCCTTATCTAAATCAAATCTTTCTTTTCTCCTTTTTTCCTCTCCTCTTTTCTCTTTTTCCTCTTTTGATTTTACACAGCAAATATATCATTTTACGAAAATTACCCTGCAACATGCTCCTTTCTTTGAGCAAAATATAAAAATTACTGCCTACAATAAAGATAGGAGTGACTTATTTTATTTTTGCTACAGAATATCACTAAATCTGAATACACCACAGCTATATTTCTATTAGAAGACATTTAGTTTGTTTACAATATATTTGCTATTAAAATTCAGCAATACATATTTCTTTCACAAGTCATTATGTATTAATAATATTTTATGTACTCTAAACTCTTACAATAAAATTCTATGGCCAACATACATTTATATATTTAAAAGTAGACATTATTATATTTATTTGCAATATTGCAGTAATTTATATTATAACCAACAATATATGCACGTGAACATCTGCACATACTCTCACCTGAATTGGATGCTATCACTTATTGCCATATAATTTGATGTCATATTTTTGTTTCATGAAATTAAACCTAAGACTATAAACTTCCTTTTGAGTATAACTTTGGACACCCTCCAGAGGTTTTATAATGCATCACTTAAATTTTATTTTTATATCTATCTGAAATTTATTTTAACCTCTTCTAGTTTTCTGTGTTCAATAGTTCCTTGACCCACAACCTTCATATATTAGGATTTATATTTCATATTACTGTTTAGAAAGCTTTACATAGAATTTATTAGTTATTTTATATACATTTAGGTTAGAATAGATTTAGATTTTCAAAGATAATGTGAAAATTATGCAGAAATTCCCCATTTTTCTCACATGCAGGCTCCTCTATTATTGACATCCTACATTAGTAGGGTATACTTGTCACAATTAATGAACCAATATTGACATGTTACTATTAACTAAATTCCTTGCCTTGTACAGATTTCTTTAGGTTTTTTTTCCTAATGTATTTTTTGTTTGTTTCAGGATCCCATTCAAGATACCACAATACATTTAATCGTTAGAGATCCTTAAGTCCCTGTGACTGTGACAGTTTTGTGGTTTTTGTTTGCCTTTGATGACCTTGACGGTTTTAAGAAATACTGGCTAGGTATTTTGTAGGTGGCCCCATAATCGGGGTTTGCCTAATTTTTTTTTCTCATTATTTGACTGAGGTTCTAGGTTTGGGGAAGAAAGACCACAGAAGTAAAACACCATTCGCATCACATCACACCAATGGTATGTCAATGAGATATATTGTCAATATGACCTTCGTTGTCGATGTTACCTTTGCTCACCTGTCTAAGGCAGAGAGCGGTGTCTCCATTGTAAGTTACCATTTTTTTTTTCCTAATCAAACTCATTGGAAGGAAGTTCCTGGGCAAAGCCTACACTTAAGGAATGGAATGTTATGGTCATCCTTGAGGAAGGTTAATCAAAATAAATTCTTTAAATTATTCTACTTGTTAGATTTATTTTTTCTTTCATTTTATTTATCCAATTGTTTATTTGCATCATTAAGGACTCTTGGGTGTTTATAATCCAACTAGAGGCCCAGTGTACAAAATCCATGCATGGAGGGGGGGCCCTAAGCCCAACCTGCACCCTCTCCAATCCAGGACCCTGCAGGGGATGTCTGACTGCTGGGATTGGGCCTATGCCAGCAATCGGACATCCCTCAATATCCAGGCCCACTGGTTCTTAACTGATTGCCAGCCTTTTGGCCTGATCTCCCCTTAACTGCTCCCCTACTAGCCTGATTGCTCTTAAATGCCTCTGCCTGCCTGCCTGATTGCCCCTAACTGCTCTGCCCTACTGGCCTGATTGCCCCTAACCTCTTCTGCCTCAACCCCCACCACTGTGGCTTTGTCCAGAAGATGTCTGATCTAATTAGCATATTACCCTTTTATTAGTATAGCTATAACTGCATTTCTTTTGTTTGTCAAATGTTCCCAGTTTTTGTCATTGGAAACTTGGTCAGTCAGAGCTTGTGTCCCTTTGACATCCTCCTATCACTGTTTTTGTTTTGACCATATGCTTATATTTTGGCAATCTAAGATGGGCCATAGTCTTGTATATTTTTTTGTCTCAGTCCTAGAATCAACCTTTTCTGCAATAATCATGGTTCCCTTTAAAAAAAAGCATTGAAAACCAGATTCTGTGTGCTGGGAATTCTTGCTGTTTCTGGGGTATCATTGGCCTTAGGTCCTCTAAGATGAGGGAATTTGAAATATGTGTCTATACTAATATTTATCTATATGTATATGTATATGTATATCTATCCATCCATATCTATTTCTATACATCTACATCTATCTCTATACCTATATCATCTTTATCACACTATCTCTAGCTCTAACTCTATCTCTCTATTTATATCTCTATTTCTATTGCTCTCTCCATCTCTGTCTATATTTATCTCTATCTCTATCTTTATCTGAGTCTATATATCTAAAACTAAATCTATATTCATATGCGTCTATATTACACTAAACATGAGTTCATAAGGTGACTCCAACTCTAATCCCTTACCACATGGATCACCCTAGCTTCTCCCATAGCTTATCTGTAAACTCCTTCTCCAGCAGTGACAAATCCAGTTTCCACCATATGCCATCTATTTGTTTAACCATTCACATTTAGTACACATGCATAGTGGCTTTGATACCATTTTAATTAGCTAGTTATTAATAACAGGAGATGAGCAAAGGGAAGACCAGTCATTATACGTATGTTCCCTGAAAAACACTGGGTGAGGAACCCAACAAAGGAAAGATAGATTCATGCCCAGTCAAGCTGGGATGACATAAAGAAGATTCTTGCCTGTCAATCACACCTGGAGACAGAAATGGTTGGCTAGAATGGGCATGGCCACTGCAAGGGCACAAACATTCGGTGATAGACAATCCTCTAAACAAAAAAATTCACTCTCTTGCTGTGCTCTGCTCTTGTGCTGTTGGGACTCTTGTTCCTCAGAGCATGCTCTTTTGGTTCTTTTGCCTTCACCCATATGGCCCATGACCATGTGGACCCACACACAATAGAGTAATGGGCTACAACTAGCCTGATCTGTACTGGACCCAAATCCAGCATGAAAAGGAAACTAAGAATCTTAGCCCCACTGAAGTCCCAGCTACATTTCTTCTATGACTGGATTAACAAAAATGGGACTTTGGAAACTCAGGAGTATAATTCTATGGGGGGGGAAAAAAAAACAACACAACTTTCTACCTTATCACAATCTCCCAAATGTGTCTCAGAAAATTCCTTTGCTCAAAGTATCATAAGAACCCCAACCTCAGCAGAAAAGGGAGAGAGACAATACACACTCCCCTATTAATTTTCATAATTTTTCTTCCTTATCCCTCTGGGAAACAACTTCACCAATTAGAGTTCTTAGGTTTAGTTCTATGATTCTTCCTTTAGTCTTATAAATTCCATTAATTTCCAAAAGTTATTAAGGTTACAGAGATTTTTCTACATAGCCTTCAGTTAGGTTGTATATTATAGTTCTCATATAATATTATTATATTACAACAGTATGCATTTTAACCTGGGGTACCCTGATCTATTAAATGATTTTTTTTTAAAATTTCCATACATTAAGGTTCACTCTTTATTCTGATTGTTTTGCATGTTCTCATGTTCCTCTTTATCCCTGATAATATTCATTATTATTAAACCATCTTTGAACATAATATAGCTACATCCACATTATTTAATTAGTGTTAAAATAGTCCTTTTCTGTTAATCTGGCTTTAATTTTTTAATTTATGTTTATTGTTGAAAATGTTAGATGATGCCCCCTTTTTGCCCACTGACGCCTCTCCATCCAAACTCTGCCCAAGCCTTCACAGCATTCTTGTCCATGGGTTATGCATATATGTTCATAAGTTTTTTGGTTAATTTATTTCCCCACCCCCCACTTTAAAGTATATTTCTTAAAGACAACATGTAGTTAGGTGTGTGTGTGTTTTTTTTAAATCAACTCTGTCATTCATATCATTTACTTTTAAAATGATATTGATGTAGTATTGTTAATATCTATCATTTTTATAACTGTGTCCTCTTCATTCCAGTTATTCTGTCTGTGTGTGTTTTTTCTTCATTATTTTATTGCCTTCTCTGGTTTTAATTTTGATTGAGCATTCATATGTTTAAATTTTATCTACTACTCCCTAGTGTATCAATTACATCTATTTTTTAGTGATTTCTTAAGGTTTATCTAAAATATGCAAAATGCTTTTTTAACTGATCTGTGCCCACTTTCTAATAACACTATATTGCCTTATGTTTAGTATAAATACTTTGTAATATAATTTTCTCCATTCCTTTCTTCTCTCCCTGTGACAGTATAGGCATTCATTTCACTTATGCATATGTTACTAACACCCAATGTGTTATTACTAGTATTGCTTTAACCAAATACTTATTTTTCAACTAACTTAAGAATTTAAAACATATATTTTATATTAATTTATCCCTTCTCCAATGCAAAACCATGTTTCTGACAATATCATTTTTTTCTCCTGAAAAGATGCCTTTAAACTTTCTTTCAGACTTTGTTTGTCTGAGAAAGTTTTTATTTCTCCTTTATATTTGAAGAAATATTTCACTGAATTTAGAAATCTAGGGTTTTGTGGTGGTTGTTGCTATTGTTGTTCAACTCTTTAAATATTTTATCCCATCATCTTCTTTCTTTTAAAGATTCTAATGAGAAGGCTGCTGCAATTATTCTTGTTTCTCTAGTGACTCTTAATTTTTCATAATATTTTTTGTCTTTGATTTTTTGTAATTTGCTTATCACATACTAAGTTATCATTACTTTGTTATTTACCCTACTCATGTTCTTTGGATATCCTGGATATATATATGTATATATATATATTAATATATTTTATTGATTTTTTTACAGAGAAGAAGGGAGAGGGATAGAGAGCCAGAAATATCGATGAGAGAGAGACATCGATCAGCCACCTCCTGCACACCCTGTACTGGGGATGTGCTCGCAACCAAGTTACATGCCCTTGACCGAAATCAAACCTAGGACCTTTCAGTCCACAGGCTGATGCTCTATCCACTGAGCCAAATAGATTTGGCCTGGACATATATTTTAGTGCCTATCATATATTTGGGAAAGCTTTGGTCATCATTATATCAAATATATCTTCAGATCTGTTCTTCTTTATTGTTCTTCTGTTGTTCCAGTGAGATATATATTACTTTAAAAAAAATTACATCATAGTTCTCTGTGTGCCTCTGTTTATTTTTCACTCTTTGTATTTATGGTTTAAAGTTTCTATTGAGCTAGCTTCAACCTCACAAAGCATGTGTTGAATCTAAAGATGAATCCATTGAAGGTTTTATTTTAGAATATTAATTTTAATTCTTTTTTAGATTTTCTATCTCTCTGGTTACATTACCTGTTTTCCCCTTCTCCATATTTAGGTATAATTCTGTCTCTTTGAGTTACAGATATAGTGTTTCAGATTTTTCTCATAGTTCTATCAGACAACAACAGAATTGTGGAGAAGATGCCTTGCAAATTTTCAGGGCTTTAGTGCAAAGAAGGGCCTGTTTTTTTTTTTTTGTTTGTTTGTTTGTTTGTTTTTGTTTGTTTTGTTTTGTTTTTTTTGTTTTCTAAATAGATTTATTATCAGATTCAAAACACTAAACATCATAGATGAGCAATTTTTAGTTAGCATGTATCTGAACCTTTCCATTTTCTGATTTTTTTATATTCCCAGACTGGTTTCTCTGATTTCCAATAGCAACCGCTTTCAAAAAAGCAGAGGCAATTTGTTTTCTAGAGATTTCAGGGTTGCAGCAATATTAGCAGCTAAGAGCTATGTGAACTATTCCCTGTCTCTGAACACTTCTTTGTTAGAGGATGAGCTTTCTGGCGCTGTTTTGTTTTAACAGATTTGAACTCATATAACTTGGTTAAAAGTTTTTCTCCTCCATCAATTACCAGGATGAATCTACAGAGCTCTGTAAAAGTTAATTTTACTTTTGTTGTTGCCTCTTTGTAAAAATGAGGTGATTCATACAAGTGATTAATGCATTGTACTTGCAGAATTGCCTTATTACTTACCAGCTTTAAAAAAAAATGTTGGCCTAAAGTACTTCATCAAACTAAGTAAAAATTCTTCAGTGAAAATTTTTAAGGTAATTTAATTTGAATACCCTCAAATTTGTATTTTACTACATAATGAGAAAAGTAAAGATATAGGATAATTTTCTAAGTAGTTATAACTAGCAGAATGCATTGTCCATTAGAGATAATGTGACATCAGAGTTTGGGTAGCCTTGGATTATCTCAAAATGATTTTAAAGAAATTTTGTCCTTACAACCTTTATCTACAAAATATTTGGAGCTTAGCACATTGTCCATTAAATATCAGAAATCATTAAGTAAGCATACATCTTCTCAGAAATTATATTTTCTTTGAAGTCTTATAGAGGAGACTGAATTTAAACTTTTAAACATATATGGGTATTCCATAAAGTAGAAGGGGAAGTTAAGATAAATTAAATCTTTAAAGGAAGATTCCAAGCACACTAAGGCTTTATGATCTTGCCTATATCACACAAATGCTTCAATGCTAAAATCCTTACTCTGTTTCTCTGTTAGGAATTCATCATTGGAAAAGTTTCAACAGCAGTACTTTAGGTGTAGAATTAAAACCATGATTAACTGAAAAGTAAGAAAAAATCTGTCAGAAACCAAATATTGTTCTCACTAAAAGGATGTAAACAGGAGGGCAGAAGGCTGGTCAACCTTAATTGCTCTAAAATGTCAGAGCTAATTACTCACTGTTTAGTTGAAACATTATTGGTTGAAGCAACCTCTATCTGTTTGTTTCATGTTAATTTCTGTTTTTGTTATTTCCTGCCTAAAGGCTGGGAGTGTGTCCCAAAGCCTTAATAAAAGGGAGAAAAAGGCCAGAGCAAATGGCAGTACTTTCCACTAGAGGAAGGCTCCCGCCTGGCCCCCCAATATCGCCAAATTAATGTTTTCTGGTCTCTCATTTCCTTCGCGTGCGGCCTCCTTCAGAACCTGAACCCTGAACCGGGAACCCTGAACCACGCAGGACATGGAAAGAGGTTCTCACAAAAATTCACAGCACAAGAAAGAGAACATATTTAGGGATTAATATAAAAAAGAGATGTATTGAATTTATGTATCAGTAGCATTCATTCAAAGAGGCATAATGATTTTAAGTGATGGAGAAACAGGATTTATTACAATGAGAAATGTTTCAATGGTGAAGCAGATGGAGATATCTATGCAAGGCAATTGTTTCTGTGCAGGGTTGAACTTGACATTGCTTTAGGTCTGAAAGGAAGTTGGACCTTGATGAAGATGAACTGAGATCAACAATAAAAACTGTAACCCATAAACAATCTAAGGTCTTATCTCACTGTTTCCAATGTCGTTGTCATGAACATCATCCAAGAAAATGTCACACTTTCACCAAAGAGTGGCACAAACTCCATGTCAGAGGAATGGGTTGAGAAGAAGAGGAAGGTTACAACCTGGAAATAACTATTATTGTGAAAAGTGTCATGAGAGACAGACTTATAGTTAAAGTAGAAATGTGCTCACTACATTGGGATTGGGTAGCAGTTTCATCAGTGGAACAACTAAGCAGGTTCCAAGCACTATAGAATCAGTGAGTTCAGGAAATAATATTTCTCTATTTAGGTCTAGGTTCTTTGCACTGTAGACAATCCTTTCTAATTAGAGACACATCACATCTCTTTCTTCCAAGGAGGATTTAGTAAGGAGATGGTTGCTGAAGGTACTCAAATATAGTAATAAAATAAATGAAGAGCCATAAGGAAGGAGAAACACTAACAATTTCTGTAAATGAATGGGAGAACAACAAAGAGAAAGGAAACAAACAAAAAGATTAAGAAGAGGAAGAAAAAGAAGAGGAGGTGTAGGAGGAGGAGGAGGAAAAGTTGTATCAAAATATTAGCAAAGATGCCTGGCCAGCATTGAGAAACTGTGGGTGTACGCCTTAGGCAAGGGTGTAGCTGGAGAGAGCATTTCTGGTTGCACCTCCTGGCAAATAGGTTCATTCTCATTGAAGCCCTTCTCTCTTTATTTGTGAAGTGAGGAAAAAGTCACCCCACTTCCTGTTTTCTCAACACTCAACACTCTTCTAATTGAGCTCTCTTTACCCTGATGAACTTCTAACCTTGTAAATACAGGTTGTAGGTGGGTGTTGGGTAAAGGTGTCAGAGATGGTTTTGTTCTTTCCCAGGATGTGTTATAGATGTGTCTAGCTACCCTCCTTTAAAGGCGGTGGTACTTGATAGCAATCAGTTTCTACTTTGGACATTCGCCAAAATGCTAAAACAACAAAAAATCCCATTTTATATTCTGTTACCTAAGTATTAATGTGGGAGAATATTTGGAGAAAATGTGCCAGAAGAATCTAGGGCAATATACAGATGCAAATAATTTCCCCTCGTGGTTAATCACATGTAAATAAGAATGATAGCATAGTGGACATAAAAAAAACCTGGCTTTAAAGAAAAAAATTAATGAGTGAAGTACAGTGATTAGTTATCCCAATAACCACAAATTAGACCCAAATTACATTTTTTTTTTGTTTGAGGCCTTGAAAGGTAATCTCTCGTACTAGATTCTAAACAGCTCACAAAATATTTCCAGATTGTATGTGGAAATCTCCAGTTTGTTATGAATATACTGAAAGAATCTTAATTATAATAGTGCTACTGGGCCCCATTAACTCTTTTCAGATACATTTATGCTGGGGGAAAAAAAAAAGGCAAGTACAAGGCGTCAGTTTGTTAAATAAACACAGGTGTTGCCGAGTCCTGGCTGGCGGGCCATCTACAGAGGAATCATTCTTTGGAAGCAGGAAAGAAAAAAGGAGCAGAGAGGAAGATCAGCAGGGTCAATGGTAAACCTGATGGATGTTGTGCAAAAACAACACAGCTTTGCTTTTTTTGTCACAGCTTTTGCTTTCCGTTCAGAAAGAAGTGGGCAGGGTGACATATTCGGTTTGAAGACATTCACAGTCACGCACGTACCTGCACACACTGTCTCCCTCCTCTTGCCCCGGTGGTGCTGGGTGAGTGCGTTCGGTGGAGTTTAAGATGACATCAGATGCTGTAGTTTAAATGGCGGGACTCGCCCTTGAGAAACAATAAATTGAGGTTTTTATTTATTTATTTTTCCTTTTGTAAGCCTAATTTTAAGTATCAATGAAGAAACTCCACCCCTCCCTGCCTTCTAGCTGCAAAATAAATACCCAGTAGTATAAAGTCATCACACTTAAGTTTGGACCTTGATTTATCCATAACCCAAATGTTTTGTCATATTTCTGTCTTGACATTTATTTACTGGGAGAGGCATGGGATATTTGTATGGACAATACATTTTAACTAAATAAAAGTGTTGCTCTCATTTTTTATTTTTTATTTTTTTGCCTCCACTGGGGCACTTGTGAGAGTGAATGGCGGCACCCTAAAGAGCAGGGCACTGGCTAAATCCTTCAAGGTGGTTGAGGCTCTTTGTTCTCAGAATTCCTCAGACAAAGCCTTTCTCTAAACCAGCGGTTCTCAACTGTGGGTCGTGACCCCTTTGGGGGTCGCCTAAGACCATCGGAAAATGCAGATATTTACATCACGATGCATCACAGTAGCAAAATTTCATGGTTGGGGGTCACCACCACATGAGGAACTCTATGCAAAGGTCGCGGCTTTAGGAAGGTTGAGAACCACTACTCTAAACCAATCCCAATGAGATTGGCACACCTTAGAGTTCTAGTTACTGGAGACTCCTCCACCTACACTCATCTGCATGGTACCCTGGAACACAGGTATTATGCTTGCTCTCTCTTACTTTCCTTCCTAGCCCCACCCCATCCTTAATCTGGGCATCTACTTCTGCAACTTGGGGCTTTTGTGAGACAGTCTATACCAGCGACTTTCAATCTTTTTCATCTCATGGCACACATGAATGAATTACTAAGATTCTGGGCAAACCAAAAAATATGTTCTATTTATTGCCCATCTCACACAAAAAAATATATATGATTTTGATTCATTCACACCAAATGACTATACTTGTGTTGGCCGTTGTCATTTTTTTTAACAGTCAGGTAAAAGAGGGCAGTGTCCCTGACTAAATAGGGTATTTCATGTTGTAATTTTTTTTTAATTTTTAAAATTATATTCTATTGATTTTTTACAGAGAGGAAGGGAGAGGGATAGAAAGTCAGAAACATAGATGAGAGAGAGACATCGATCAGCTGCCTCCTGCACGCCCCCTACTGGGGATGTGCCCACAACCAAGGTACAAGCCCCCTGGGACCTTTCAGTCCTAAGGCCGATGCTCTATCCACTGAGCCAAATCAGTCTCGGCGCATGTTGTAAAAATACTAGATTTGACTTTGGGTGGTGAGAACATGATCCTATGTACAGATTTTGTAAATTAGTAATCCACACATGAAACCTATATGTTCATGTTGACTGATGTTGTCCCAATAAAATTTAATTAAAATATAAAGTTATAACATTAAAATTAAAAAAAAAAATTCTTGAGGCACGCCAGTTGAAAATCACTAGTCTATACAAGCACGCTAGGGTCATGTGTGGATTCACATCATGTGTCTGGAAGACAAGTTGTAGACTGCCTGCTGTAAACATTTTCTGATTATTTCTGATCAACTGGGCAAAGGCAGGTGAGAGGCAAGATATGTTTTGAACTGAGTACAACATGCTTCTTAAAGTCACCTTGAGCAACATTTTTATTTTCCCAGCTAATGATAGGACATTGTGATCCTGGATTAGTACAATAAGAAGAAGAAAAAATATATATATATATACATATATACATATATGTATGTATATATATATATATATACATATATACATATATGTATGTATATATATATATATATACATATATATATATATATATATATGATAAATTCAATCTGTAATACATTCCTAAATTGGGGTACAGTCAGTTGGTAGAAACATGAGACAAATCAGACACCTGTCGGGGAGCAGTTGCAGATAAAGGTACAGGTAGCCAAGTGCACTCACGTTGTTCTTCCTGGTACAGGAAGTCGGCCCAGATTACACAGAGGATGACTTCTAAGCCAGTCCTTCCTGATTGCACTCCCAGCAGCCAGCCTTTCTCTGTGTCCAAGCGCCTATGACGAGAGCCTGGTGTCTGGTGTGTGTCTGTATTTACGGAAGAAACTGGCTGTGAACCAGGGAGTCTCTCCTGCTCACATCCTCTCCTTTCAAACACAATCAAACTGTCAGCTGCTTGGCACTGGCTGGGTACATCTCTCATATGTTTTCTTTTCACTGCACCGAGAGAAGCGCGGTCCGCAAGCATGAGCCTCCAGACCTGGGTCGTGGAGCTTCTTTTGATCAGCAGCTTATAACCCTGATCTCTGTTTTGAGTTAATGTTTCCGTGCTGATGTAAGTTGCAAACGAACAATGGGAAGGTAGCTCTATTCTCTTGTACCATTAGTTTCAGGAATAGAGACTGAATCACTATTCATACCTCAAAACAATGTTATTATATCTAGGAATACACTTAAGTCGGCTTTATTTTTCTTTCTGCTATATTCACTGAAAATACTACAATTTGGTTAAGTTTTTAAAATATGTTGGTTCTATGTAGATTATAATAAAATAACAATCCACTAATGTTACATTCTGCTGAACACATTCAAGGAAATTTCAGTCTGCATGTACATGTGTGTGATAGCGTATGTATAGGTATGTCTATGTGTGTTATGCATGTGCTAATGTCCCCTAGTGCCCCTAAGATGCTAAATATCCTCCTCAAAATCCCTACTTCTACCTTCTTCCTTGTCAGTTGTAACATAAAAGTAGAGAACTAGTATTCTTTATCTTGCCATTTCAAAGAAGTCCAAGGCTAGGAAAATGTAAAAGTTACTAAGAAAGAAATAGAGGAAAATAGAGAAAGAAAGAAAAACAATAAAGCAAATGTGATATAAACCCTGTTTTTGGGTGAGAAACCTTATTGATGGCTATTTTCTAAACCTAATTTCAAGCTAAAATGACTTTGAAATAGATCATTTGCGGGTAGAACACTTTCATTAGAGAAGAGGGAGCTCAGTTGGGGAGGAGGAGGGATGGGGTCACCTTTTGCACACCTGGCACAGCAGTAACCCTTTCACACACTTTTTTAAAAAATATATTTTATTGATTTTTTACAGAGAGGAAGGGAGAGGGATAGAAAGTCAGAAACATCCATGAGAGAGAGATATTGATCAGCCGCCTCCTACACGCCCCACAGTGGAGATGTGCCCGCAAGCAAGGTACATGCCCCCAACCGGAATCGAACCTGGGACCTTTCAGCCCACAAGCCGATGCTCTATCCACTGAGCCAAAGCGGTCTCGGCCTCACACACTTCTTACTGTGAACTGAAATGAACTGTGTGCTACACGCCCTCTGTGAGCCTACAGGGTGATATTAGGAATAGCAATCGCCAGGGTATTGTATTATGAAATGAACTTTCCAGTTCGGTTATGAATAATTAAAAATCACTTGCTATTAGACATAGTGTCTAGATGTATAAGTTTTTGTTTATGTGTTTTGGCTGTGACAGTCCATGAGTAGAGTTATCTGTCTGATGACCACATCTGGAAGTTGCCACCATCTCATTCTGAACTTCATCCTCATATGCCTGTCCTGCATGTGGCATAAGAATAACAGGTGTGGATAACTGTCGGAGTTACCTTGACTCACGAGGTTTAAGAAACTGACCTGCCAAGACAGGTTTGGCTCAGTGGATAGAGCTTCGAGTTGCGGACTGAAGGGTCCTAACTTCGATTCCGGTTGGGGGCATGTACCTTGCTTGCGGGCACATCTCCACTGTGGTGCATGCAGGAGGCTGATCAATGTCTCTCTCTCATCGATGTTTCTGACTTTCTTTCTCCCTTCCACTCTGTAAAAAATCAATAAAATATATTTTTTTTTAAAAAGAAAGAAACTGACCTAAACTGACACAGATCTTAAGAAACAGATCTTCAAAAAACAAAGATCTTCCAGGTTCCAGCTCAAGCCGTAGGTTTGCCTCAAAAATGATGATGCGCCTTCCAAAATAAAAATTTCTACAAATAGAAATAATTTCTAGGAGGAAAGAGCCTAAACATAATCCAAACATCACTGAAATATTTGCATACTTACTGGGCAATAATCATTCTCACTCCTATCATTTTGGTGGGACCGTCTGTCTTGTCTGAGCTCAAGGACAATATTGCTATATAGTAGGGCTACTCCTGGGTTCTCATCTGAACCTACATTTCCAATACAGGACCCACATAGGGAGCAAGAGGCCAGTGTTTCTGGAGGATGAGATCAATAGCTCTCTGAGGCTACCCCAATGTACAATTCCAGAATCTTCCTCCTTCCCATCTATTATTGATGCATGCCTGCTTCTGGCATATACTAGTAGGCTCATATGTTACTTACATATTCTGAGAAAAAAAGTATCTCTAAGCACCTTAACGTGGAGAAAGCTTTCATCTAGGAGAATTTTACATTTAATACTGATCTGGAGATATTAGTTTCTTTGCCTGTAGAATAGGTGCCATGCCATCACTGTTGCAGAATACTGAGAACAGTGGAGCCGTCTGAATTTACCCGACACCATTGAACTCACTGCTGGAGCGAATGAAATTTAAGAAGCAGGATAGACCAAGTGTATCCTATATGTAGTAACATGGTGTTTTATCATGAGTGTTCCATTGCTGGGAAAAAACATACAAACAAGCACCTAACAACTGCTCTGTGTAAAACCTCACCTGCTTTATTAGCGGTGGCAATCTGCAAGAGTGTTCATGCGTCCACATTAATTTTCTCTAATTAACATCAACAGGAAACTTCCAAAATGTTCCCCATTTCTAATTGATCCTCCCCTCCAAAAAAAAGGGTGGATGCAGGGCTCCTCTGAAGGAAAGGATGTGTGTGTTCTCTCTTTTATCTAGCTTGTTTTCTTTCTTTCATCTTTGTATGCTCGAGCCCAGTTCTCATGCTCTGCAGGTCATATAATTGAATGGCACTGGGAATGGGCAGGTCCGTTTCATCACAAGTGACTTAACCACATCCTCCAAGTTGGAAATTAGTGCAGCTGAAAATATGTGAGAAAAGAATCACATCCAGATGACATGTGGCAAGTCCTCCCCAGTCTGGTTCAATCTTGCGGTTGTTCCTTTGCTGTTTCCTCCCAAGCAGGCTATGGTTCATGAACTTGAATGAAATATGCCAGCAGTTCTCCAGACTAATAGCACGGCAAATAATTTCCAGCGGGTGTGGAGATTTTCTGATTAATTTTCACACTGCCCTGTTAATCTCTTCTCCACTTCATTGTTTGTATGATTAATTTAAATGGAACGAGCCAGGGATTATAACTTTGTATCAATTGTTAGTCTCCGTATCTATTATTTTAAGATAGTAATTTCTAATCGTCCATATGCCACCACCACCACGACCACCATTACCACCACCATCACCACTATCATCGTTTATATGGTTTTACAGCTGTAACATTCATTTTTGAACATTACATCACTTAGCAATGGCTGATAGTGGTTCTGAAATCTTAAATACCCAGCATGCTGTGGTGAGCACTGATATTACATACAATGTAATTTGCTCAGTACCTTTTAGGATGAATAGAAGCATTTTTAGAACTGCATGTGCAATAACAGTTATCATTTATTTTGCATTTTCTTCCAATGTGTACCCATGCTCAAATGTGAGAAAATATACTCCTTTTTATTATTTCTCCTCTTTTTCCTAAGTCAGTTTATAATATTTTTATCTATGGTTTACAAATTCTGAAAAAATTCTAACTCAGGTCTTTAATTTCCAGAGCAAATAAACGTTTGAGTCTCATTATGTTTTGGGCTTCTACAAAAAGTTTTTATGCATGTGAATTTGAATTTTTAGAAACACACACACACACACACACACACACTATAGATCTGTTTGTTACAGTCTAATGGAACATTTTAACCTGATGTGACCCATGAATTCTGAAAAATAATAAATATAATATAGTAATATAATTTGTAATAATAACATTGGTACTAATTTATATTATACTAGAGGCTCAGTGTGTACAATTTGTGCATAGGAGGTGGTGTCCCACAGCCCAATCTGGGACCCCTCAAGGGCTGGCCAACTGCCCATTTAGGCCCAATCCTGATGGGCCTAAACTGGCAGTCAAATATCACTCGCACAATCCAGGACAGCTGGCTCCCAACTGCTCACCTGCCTACCTGCCTGATTGCCCCTAACCACTTCTGCCTGCCAGTTTGATAACCCCATAACCATTTCCCTGCCAGCCTGATCAATGCCTAACTGCTCTCCTGCTGGCTCAATTGCCCATAACTTCCCTCCCATGCAGGCTTGGTCATCCTCATCTGCCCTCCCCTGTTGGTCCAGTCACTCTTAACTGACCTACCCTGCCAGCCTGATTGCCCCTAACTACTCTCCACTATAATCCTGATCACTCATAACTGCCCTCCCTTGAAAGGCTGGTCAACCCTAACTGTAACCCCCTACAGGCCTGGTTGCCCCCAACTTCCCTCCCCTGCTGGTCCAGTCAACCCTAACGCCCTCCTTTGACAGTCTAGTCTGCCATAACTGCCCTCCACTATAGGCCTGGTCACCCCTAACTTCCCTCCCCTGCTGGCCTGCTCACCCTGAACTGCCCTCCCCTGCATGCCTGATCCCCCCCAACCTGCCCTCCCCTGATGGTCCGTTTGCCCCCAACTGCCCTCCTCTGCTGGCCTGGTCCCTTCCAACTACCCTCCCCTACTGGCCTGATTGCTCACAACTGCCCTCCTCTGCTGGCCATCTTTTGTGGCCATCATGTGTCCACATGGGGGCAGCCATTTGTGTATTGGAGTGATGGTCAATTTGCATATCACTACTTTATTCTATAGAACTAGTGCCCTGGTGCACACATTTGTGCATATTGAAAGAAAATCAATTAAGAGAAATATTTTTAAACATATATTGTATTGATTTTTTACAGAGAGAAAAGGAGAGGGATAGAGAGTTAGAAACATCGATGAGAGAGAAACATTGATCAGCTGCCTCCTGCACGTCCCCTACTGGGGATGTGTCCACAACCAAGGTACATGCCCTTTCAGTCCACAGGCCAACGCTCTATCCACTGAGCCAAATCAGTTTCAGCAAGAAATATTTTAATATCGCTATTCACCCTTTCTCTATAATAGAAGTGTCAACCAAATTCACAATAGATAATGACAGATCAGTTTGTACCAGCAGGAGTTTTATCTGTATCGTGCACAAGTCAACTTAGCCTTTTTTAGATATAGATTAAACTTGGTTAATTAGAACTGCTTTCTGATTTAGCTAAACTTTTTCCAACCTAATGAAGCAAACCGACTTCTCTTTTAGATAATTGTAGCAACACAGCAGTAAATATCAACATGAAGCAGATTATTATTGTAGATCATTCAGGGAGAACAAATGGTGAAATATTTAATTGCAGCAGTGTTTGACTATATTCTGCACAGTGAGAAAACCTGAAGTCATTTTCAAGGTCCATCATTTCTTACTTCTTTTCAGTCAGATCAGGTTTCTAAGCTTTCTAAATCTCCATTTTCTGGCTAATGAAAAGAAAATAAGATCACCCCAAGTCTCCTATCTACCTACTCCAGAACTTCTGTGAGGATCAAATGAGATGAGGCATGGAAAAATGCACAATAGGCATATGATTAAAGTGTAAAATGTTTGCACCTGGCTATAAAGCAAGTTAGGCTCCTGAGCTGAAGAAACTCCAAGGAGGCTATTCACTAGGGAAAGGAAGCTGGGTCTTTTATGTGATATCATTACCCTGTGCCCACAGAAACCATTTCTGGGCTGGGCTGGGCTGTGGGCCGCATTTTGGGCCATGGAGTATTGGCAGCACTGGTTGAAATTTAGTGGGGTGTTTCTCTGGGGTAGTGATGGAGCCTGTGTCCCACTCGGTGGAAGCTGAGTGTTGGTTTGTTGGTGCCAGGTTCATGGTGCCCTTTATTTTTAAATGGCCAGTGGGGATCATTGGCAGCTCCTGCATTGAGTGTCTGCTCCCTGGTGGTCTGTGCACATCATAGATTCCAGTCAAATGGATACTTTTTTTTTTTTTGTCTAGCTGCTGCCATAAAGTAGAACTGCTAAAAATGAGCTATGGAGATCACTCTTTATCTGTAGAATGTTTATTACATGTCTCCCGCGACTTGAATATAGAAATAAAAAGGATTTCTAAAACGCATATCAATTTTATATTACATTGCCATGGTATTCAAGTGCATGAAAGTGAGCTTGCAATCTGCATGTCTTTTACTTCTCATTTAATTTTCCCAAAAATTCACTTTACTGTGCTTCACAAAAATATCCAGGATGCATTAAAACATTTTTTATGAAAAGGTTCTTCACCAGAGATAGTTGAAGGAGCATTATTCTAGACACTTCATATATTTCCCATCGTCACAAGTTTTCTATTCTTTCTCACTGTGCACACTGTAAAGCCTTCCAGAACAGCTGTATTCAGTTTGCAAGTAACGTTATTCAAAGTGAAATTTTACACAAGTTAAGACAAAAAAAAATGTCCTTTGGCTATTTTTTTCTTCACTTAAGAGCGTATTTAAAATTTGAAGGAACACGAATACCCTTTTTGATCCTCAGTGAAGAAAATCACACCATGCTCTCTGGGCTATTCCAGGTTGGGAGGGCCAGACAGCTATTGATAAGAGAGCTGTCTGTTCCGAGCATCACTTTGGACATACTTGGTGCCCAATGAATACCTTAGCAGCTAAAATAATACAACTCCAAACATCTGCCTTTACAGGAAGCTTGCTACTCTCCTTAGAAATAAATGAAAAGGCTTTGTAGAAAGTCCCTCCTTGGATTTAGACTAAGCAAAGTGCTGTGATTATACATTCTGGGGTCTGCTCGGAATGAGCGAGCCGGGGATCATTTGTCTCAGTGGAGAGAAAACAGCTGTGCTTCATGGTTTGTTCAGTTACTTTAAGAAATGCACCTCATTTTCCTGCCAAGACAATTTGGATAAACTGCTGCATAGACGAGGTTGATATTTTTTCTCAGCTGCAAAAAAAAAAAAAAAAAAAAAAAAGTGTGCCTTTGGTAAATGTTGAGTGTCTAGAATGTTACACCATGGACTTAACATTGTGGAAATGTATTCGATAGTATTTCTGAGTGCACTCATAATTGTAAAACACGCCTAAGAAATCTGGAATTAGCCTGTTTTTTATTTTACCCTTTTTAAAAATCTTTATTGTTGAGAATATTACAGATGTTCTTCTCACCCCTCTCCCCTTTGCCCTCCTCCATGAGGTTCTCACCCTGTCCCAGGCCTTCACCACACTATTGTCTGTGTCCATAGGTAATGCATATATGCATACGGGTTCTTTGGTTAATCTCTTCCCATCCCCCTTCGCATCCCCGTCCCCCTGTCCTCTGAGATTTGTCAGTCTGTTCCATGTTTTCATGCCTCTGGTTCGATTTCATTCATCAGTTTATTCTGTTCATTAGATTCCTTGTTCTATTTTGATTTTTACATACAATTATTTATTGCCATTTTATTGTTCATATTTTTTATCTCTTCTTCTTTAAGAATAACCTTGAACATTTCATGTAATACTGGTTTGGTGATGATGAACTCCCTTTAGCTTTTTATCTGTGAAGCTCTTTATCTGACCCTCAATTTTAAATGAGAGCTTTGCTGGGTAGAGTAATCTTGGTTCTAGGTCCTTGCTATCCATCACTTTGAATATTTCTTGCCACTCCCTTTTGGCCTGCAAAGTTTCTGTTGAGAAATCAGCTGACAGTTGAATGGACACTCCCTAGTAGTTAATGAACTGTTTTTCTCTTGCTGCTTTTAAGATTCTCTCTTTATTTTTAACCCTTCTGGGGTGTCTTGCTGTGGGCCTCTTCGGGTTTCTCTCGTTAGGGATTCTGGACTTCCTGAACTTGTAATTCTATTTCTATGGCCAGGTAAGGGAAGTTTTCTGTCATGATTTCTTCAAATAGTATTTCAATGTCTTGCTCTCTCCAGCAGTCTCCATGTCACTCAGCCACAATCAACACAGGTTTTTGCAGCTTGAAGTTATGGGACTTCTATTGGCTCTGGAATCTTGGGTTAGGATCTGGTGTGGAGCCAGAACCTTTTGCTCCTCACAGGTACCTCCAGAGAGACCATCTCTCTCCCAATTAAAAACACACCACACATAGGTGTAGGATCATCCTGTTCCATGCCTCTATCCTTCCTACCAGTGTCAATGTGTTTTCTTCTCTACTTCTCTAACTGTAGGACTTCCATTTAGTCAGATTTCAGGAAGTTTGAATGATGACGGTTCTGTATTTTAGTTATAATTTTGATTTGCTTGTAGGAGGTGATGAGAACAGCATTTATCTACACCACCATCTTGGTTCTCCATGAGGTACTTCTTCAAATTTGCCTATTTTACTTTAGACCAGGCATGTCAAACTCGTGGATGGCGGGCCGCATGCCTCAAGTATGACATGCTTGCATTAGACCAGTGGTAGGCAAACTGCAGATGGCAAGCCACATTCAGCTCTTTGGAACCTTGAGTGTGGCTCTTCCACAAAATACCATATGCAGGCATGACGAACAGTGTAATTGAAACTTCGTGGCCCATGCTCAGATTTCGGCTGTCAAAAGAAAGTTCAATTGTTGCCCTGTTGATATTTGGCTCTGTTGACTAATGAGTTTGCCAACCACTGCATTGGACTTTGGATGTGTTTGCTTAGTTTTACCCATGTTTTTCCAAGGAAAAAAAAGTGGCAACATCATTTTATTTGTACGGGGTGGGGTATCCCTCAGCCCAGCCTCCACCCTCTCCAATCAGGGACCCCTAGAGGGATGTCCGACTGCCTGTTAAATGGGCAGTCGGACATCCCTCTCACATTGCAGGACTGCTGGTTCCTAACTGCTTGCTGCCTGCCTTCCTGATTGCCCCTAACCACTTCTGCTTGTCACCCTGATCTCCCCCTAACCACTCCCCTTCCAGCCTAATTGATGCCTAACTGCATCCCTGCCAGCCTGTTTGCCCTAACTGCCCTCCTCTGCAGGCGTGGTCACCACAAACTATTCTTCCCTCCGGGCCTGGTCACCCCTAACTGCCATCCCTTGCAGGCCTGGGTCCCCCCAACTGTTCTCCCCTGCAAGCCTGGCCTCCCCTCCCTAACTGTCATTCCCTACAGGTCTGGTCACCCCAACTTCCCTCCCCTGCAGGCTTGATTGCTCCCAACTGCCCTCCCTTGCAGGCCTGGTCCCTGTCAACTGCTTTCCCCTGCTGGTCATCTTGTGGTGGACATCTTATATCCACATGGGGGCAGGATCTTTGACCACATGGGGGCAGCCATCTTGTGTATTGGAGAGATGATCAATCTGCATATTACTTTTTTATTAGATAGGATAAAGGCATGGTACATGGGTGGAAGCCAGCTGGTTTTCCCTGAAGGGTGTCCCAGATCAGGGTGGGTGTTCCCTTGAGGTGTGGGAGGCCTGAGAAAGAGGCCTGTGGTGGTTTGCAGGCCAGTCACACCCCATGGAAACCCAAGTAGAGGCTCTGGTATTTGTGATTTATTTATCTTCTACAATTGAAAGTCTGTACCCTGGAGTGGAGTCAAGTCTCCTGCTCACTCTGTGGTGGCAGTAATTTCTGTTGGGATTTATTTATCTTCTATAATTGAAACTTTGTAGCCTTTAGTGGGGGCCAGACAGGCCAGGGCTGCAGAAACTTGGCTTCCTCCATCACAGGGGACAACCCTAGCTTCCTGTTCTCTCCAGCTCCATGGCTGCCACCATTTTTGTTTGAATTTATTTATATTCTATAATTAAAACTTTGTAGCTTTGAGTGGAGGCCTGGGCCCACCCAGGGTGTGTAGAAAGCTTGGCTGGGTGGATAGAGTGTCACCTTGCAGGCTGAAAGATCCCAGGTTCAATTCCAGTCAAGGGCACATACCCAGCAGGGGGTGTGCAGAAGGCAGCTGATGGATGTTTCTCTCTCATCAGTATTTTTAACTCTCTATCTCTCTATCTTTGTCTCTGTAAAAAAAAAATCAATAAAATATATTTTAAAGAAAGAAAGAAAGCTTGGCTTCCTCCATCACTAGGGAAACCCAAGCCTCTCTCCTGCTCCCTAGTGGCCCCAGCCATCTTAGCAGAGGTTAATTTGCATACTTGTTCCTGATTGGCTGGTGGGCATGGCTTGTTGGCATGGCTTGTGGGTATAGCAGAGTAATGATTAATTTGCTTATTACTCTTTTATTAGATAGGATCTTATGCCTTCTGTATACTTACATATTCCTACAAATGTTGGTGTAAGTTTTCTGGAGTGATGAAAATTGCTGTACCTATCATTATTTTGGCAGTGATACTTGTTATAAAATATGTTTTTAAGTCGATTTTAGAAAGAAAGAAAGGGAGAGGGAAATAGAAACATCTATCTTCTGCCTCCTGTGCATCCCCTACTGGGGATAGAGCCCACAGCAACCCTGGCATGTGGCCTGATTAGACAAACAATCTCTTGGTGCAGGGGACAATGCTCAACAAACTGGTCCACAGACAGGCAGTGAAAAATTGTGGACACTGACCAGTAATTTGATGATAGAATGCTGCTATAGATTCATAAATAAATGTTACATTTCTTTTTAAAATTTTTCTTTTCTTGAGTGAAGTTGAACTTATTTTAATCCTAAGTGATGTGGTTGAATGAAGAAGAAGCATTGTAGAAATTATGGCCAGTACACTAAATTCCTGAGCTATCATAAATGCTTGAGTCCAAGATTCATGTTTATTTATTTTTTTCAAATGCATCTGAAATAAGGGCTATGGACACATGCACAAATTATATACCATCTATCTATAGTAAAGTGTGTATTTAATAGCAAAGAAGTTATTAATTCAATGACAGTTAACATACCTAAATCCTAATATTAGTAAAATAGAATAATAAAATATTGAATTTAAATTGCACATTTTCTATATACATGCAGTTAATTTTATTTTGCCATTGGATACACTTCTTAGTGTTAAGTATTATAAAATTTAATTATAAAATTTTCATTCTCTTAAATTATAAAAGCAAAGAAAAAATGAAACTATTTTTTCACAATGTTTAGACAGTTCCTTCATTGTTAACATGTCCTTATTGAAAATCTAGCTAATGCCAGGTAATGTTCTAGGCAGTGAGGAAATAGCAGCGACTAAATTGAATAAAAGTGCCAACTCTCTTTCTCAAAAAGATGTTTTAATAGTAACACAGCTTAGATTTTAGTCTCTCTCTCTCTCTCTCTCTCTCTCTCTCTCTCTCTCTCTCTCTCTCTCATCCTCTTGGTCTGTGATTGGTCACTTCAAACTGCCACCTCCTAAAGTCCTATTACTTTATGATTATGAATTTTAATCATTATTCTCTGCAATACATTGGAAGTCTAATAGAACAATTTCAGAATCTAAGTAGAAATACAATGTTTGACTCCCAATGCAGATTGAATTCTATTCAGTCCTCATTACCACTTAAATTGCTTATATATAAAAGTAATTTTATAATATTTGTGAGCTCTAAACTTTATTTCTAGTATAGAACAATATTCTTCCATGTAACTTTATAAGATTTGTGGTTGTTAATGTTTTCTATTTTATACATGAAGTTAAGAAAGTAAAAAAATCTGCCAATAGTCCCCTAAATGGTGCCACCTACATAACTGGTAAATTGGTACTGACCTTGCATTACAAAAAAAAGTAAAAACAATGCACATGATCATTTATGAAATGTAAGTAATGCAGAAAGTAACAAACTTTTAAAGGATATTTTCTTTCTTCCGTAACCAGCACTAACCACATTTAGTAGGTTCTTTTAAGCTATTCCTCCTTAGGACAAACTGGCTACCTAATAGATAAATAAGTGCATTTGCCAACATATAAATATTCAGGTCTCTAGCTGTTCATTTTTCAAGTTTCTTTACCCAAAGCATACTATTACATGGATCACTTCAGGCTTTGCTCTGTGTAATTAATATTACATTTTACCTTGGAATCATTATGTGGAGGCACTTAACCCTTTTTCTTTATTGTTATCCATCCCCTGAATATGACATGCCTTACATATCTGTCCCCTATCGAGGACAGGTAGATCCTTTCTATGTAGAAATGCTCTCTATCAAGTAGATGGCTCGATAAACCGCTTGCAGAAACTCAAAGGGAAATCCCCACTTCATTTGTGATTTCACGGTTTGTCAATAGGTGGTTACCTGCTCCTCCACGAAGCCTTTGAACATGTCTGTTCTGTTCTGGAAGCTGCCCTGGCCCCTCTGCACAGGAAGGATGTGTCCAAGGACCGTCGGACCTCCCCGGCTTTGCCTGTGAGGGTTCAGGTTGGCTTGACAAGGAAAACACATGTTAATCTGGTGGAACTAATCCTTCCTGGGGCCTGACCCAGCACTAATCCATGAAGAATCAACTCGCAGTTCTCTGTGACAATGAATGATGCTTCTGTGCAGGGAAAAGGCCTTGAAAATATATGCACACATCTCTATGTCAGATTCTAATCACGCTCCTTGTCCTATTAGAGAAATACTTTTGTTTCACTTATGCTTGCTTATTTTTGCTTTTCTAAGTGCTCACAGTGACAAAAACCAACTTAAAAAGTTAAAAAAAAAAAAGAAAGAAACAGTACCAGACGCATGGCAGGAAAGAAAGGGATAAGGCACCGAATGAATGATTCCCTCTTATCGATGGAAGTTGATAGTCCTATAAAGCAACGCCAGGGACAGCGTCATTTGCCAGTGATTGATGGCCACTCATTACTGTTAAACAGGAACATCCACAACATGACCGTATAGGAAAGCAACACGCATATGTTAAAGCGTGCGGCTGCTCTCTAAGGACAGGCAGGAGGCTGCTGAGAGCTTTCGGTTTCTGAGAGAAGAAACAGCAGGCCATCCATATACAGAACTGTCATGTCACTGTACGTTCTGAGATGGAATACATCACTGGATGGGAAGGAAATTTCTGATAAGGGATTTGGTTGGAAGGGATCGCTTTTGGCTTCTCGGTGCCGATGACAGCTGCTTCTGGGAGTCTAGGGTCGCTTTTCTCTCGCTGACCCCAGTCATCATCAGGCCTGGGGAGCCCCACCGGCAGCCCTTTCTCCTCGCCAGCTGCCAGACAGCGCTCGGCACTTCTAGGAGGTCACTGTGCGGGGTGCAGGATTAACATCGAAGGCTGCTCACCGCAGGCCAGTTAGGAATGGAGAGGTCAGCCACAGGCAACCGTGTGAATTTCTCTTGTGATATTGTAGAGCAGCGGTTCTCAACCTTCCTAAGGCTGCGACCCTTTAAGACAGCGCCTCATGTGGTGGTGACCCCCAACCATGAAATTATTCCCATTGCTACTTCATCACTGTAATTTTGCTACTGTTATGAACTGCAATGTAAATATCTGATATGCAGGATGTATTTTCATTGTTACAAATTGAACATAGGGATTAATCACAAAAACAATATCTAATTATATATTGTGAAATATTTATTTCTAATTATAAATAAATGAAATTTGGTCTTGAATCGTTGTGTAGCATGGGTAACAGTCTATGACAACAGTAAACTACATTGCTACATTTTGCTACACCAAGGAGCGGTGTGTTGGTTCCTAAGACCATGGGAAATAGGTGTTTTCCAATAGTTTTAGGTGACCCCTGTGAAAGGGTCGTTTGAACCCCAAAGGGGTCGCGACCCACAGGTTGAGAACCACTGTTGTAGAGTATTAACAATTTTGATGAGTCATGGAGCTTTCAAGATGGTTAACAGAAAGCCTGGCCATTCGTATTTTCTGTGTATTTGCTAGTGCAGAAAAACAAAAGTTCAGATGCGAAGGCTTTATTAGAGAAAATAAAATGATGAAATCCACAAGTTGTCTTCATGCTGTGTGGTGGGCCTATTATCTACTGTTAACAAAATCCATATAGCATTCTAATCAAATAGCAAGAGGGATGCATAGCTCAGCTTGTTGCTCTTACAAGATTTAAAAAAAAAATGTGAAAAGAATAGCACCTTACTATGTTATCAGAGGCCTATACATGAATTAAGCTAGACTAGCATGAACTAACTGATTGGAAAGAATATAGCAATTTCTAAGATAAAAGGTAGATTTGTAACAGGATAACTGCTTGCAGCTTAAGGGTGAGTTAGTTTTTTGCTCTTTTCTTTAGAATGAAAGATAGGTTTCTAGTTTCTGATGAACATAACTTTTAATAATAAGACTTTTATTTGCTTATTTTGTTTGAAACCATGTTTCCTACTATCTTTTACCTTATGGTGTTTGGATAGGTGAAATAATGAATACTCCTTTGACCTAGGATTTTCTCTCTGTTTTTGAGTAAGACTGTGGAGTCGTTGACAATAACATGGAAAGCTGGTTTTATGTGGGTGTATGTTGTTTGGTTAATCTGATAGTGTTCTGTGTGCATTTTCATTATGCATGAGTGTGTTTCTGTGTGTGTGTGTGTGTGTATGTGTTTGAATGGAAACATTGCAACATACATGTTAATCGTATTTGGAGAACACTGCACATCCTGATAGGCACGGCTTCTTTACATCAACAAAGAACAGGGAGAAAAAACAAATTCATCCTATTTCTCACAAAATGCATAGTGGAACTCAGTTGATCAAAAACGATATTCATTAAGTACTTGCAATACATATTTATATATCTACTAGAGGCCTGGTGCATGGAATTCGTGCACAGAGAGGAGGGAGGGTGTCCTTCAGTCCAGCCTGTTCCCTCTCCAATCTGGGACCCCATGAGGGAGGTCCGATTGCCTGTTCATGCCAGATCCAGGCAGGACTGCTGACTCCCAACTACTTGCCTGCCTGCCAGCCTGATTACCCCCTAACCACTCCCCTGCTAGCCTGACTGATGCCTAATTGCTCCCCTGCCACCCTGTTTGCTCCTAACTATCTTCCCCTGCAGGCCTGGTCACCCCTAACTGCCCTCCCCTGCTGGCCTGATTGCCCACAACTGCCTTCCCTTACAAGCCTGGTCCCTGCCAACTGCCCTCCGCTGCTGGCCATCATGTGTGCACATGGGGGCAGGGTCTTTTGACCACATGGGGGCAGTCATCTTGTGTTGGAGTGATGGTTAATCTGCATAGTACTCTTTTATTAGATAGGTTAGAGGCCTGGTGCACAGGTGGGGGCCAGCTAGTTTACCCTGAAGGATGTCCTGTATCAGGGTAGGGGTTCCCTTGGGGCATGGGGTGGCCTGGGCAAGGGGCCTGTGGTGGTTTTCAGGCCAGCCATTTCCCCCACCCCCACCCCCCACCACCGGTGACCCAAGCAGAGGCCCTGGTATCTGGGATTTATTTATCTTCTAAAATTGAAACTTTGTAGCCTGGAGTGGAGCCAAGCTTTCTGATACCCACAGCCACTGAAACTTTGTTGGCTTAAGTGGAAGTCTGGACCAGGGTGTGTGAAAAGCTTGGCTTCCTCCATTGCCAGGGGCAACCCAAGCCTCCCTCCTGTTCTCTCTGTGGCTATAGCCAACTTGGTTGGGTTAATTTGCATACTTGTTCTGATTGGCTGGTGGGTGTGACTGGTGGCTGTGGTTTGTGGGTTAGCAGAAGTATGGTTAATTTGCATATTACTCTTTTATTAGATAGGATCAAAAGGACCTTACAATGTGCCAGCAAGATATGTAAATTATGCATCTTAACTATTCTAGGGTGGAAACAAAGCAGCCTTCTTAAAAAAAGTGATTTTTTTCATCACCCCACTTTATACTTAGAGAAGCGGTTCTCAACCTGTGGGCCTCGACCCCTTTGGGGGTTGAACAACCCTTTCACAGGGGTTGCCTAAGACCATCAGAAAACAAATATTTCTCATGGTCTTAGAAACCAACACACCGCTCCTTGGTGTAGCAAAATGTAGCAATGTAGTTTATTATTGATATATGAAGACTGTTGCCCATGCTACACCACAATTCAAGACAAAATTTCATTTATTTGTAATTAGAAATAAGTATTTCACAATATATAATTATATATTGTTTTTGTGATTAATCACTATGCTTTAATTATGTTCAATTTGTAACAACGAAAATACATCCTGCATATCAGATATTTACATACAGTTCATAACAGTAGAAAAATTACAGTTATGAAGTAGCAACGGAAATAATTTTATGGTTGGGGGTCACCATCACATGAGGAGCTGTCTTAAAGGGTAGTGGCATTAGGAAGGTTGAGAACCACTGACTTAGAAGGTAAAATCAATTTCCAAACTGCTACCTTCCCCAAGAGATTGCCTCTATTGCAGCCCCATGTCTTCTCCATGTCCTCTAAAGTAGTTACCATATTAAATTGCTGGGTCTGCCATAGCAGCGTACCACAAACTAGTTGACTTAAGACAGTAGAAGGTTATCTTTCAGTCCTGCAGGCTCAGAGTCCAAAATGTAGGTATGGGCAGGGCCAGCCTCCCTCTGAGCCTCCAAGAGAGGTAGCTTCTTTGCCTCTCAGAGCTTCTGGTATGCAGGCAATCCTTCCTTTGTGACTACATAACTCTAGCCTCTGCCTCCAACTTTATATGGCTGTTTCATCTTTCCTCTCTCTGTGTTTCTCTGTCTTCATACATCCTTCTTCCTGTGTGCACATTACCCTATTGTTATTAGACTGTTTGATATATTGAATTAGAATTCACCCTCGGAATCTCATTTTAACTTTTTTAAATCTGCAAAGACCTATCTACCTAATAAAAGAGTAACATGCTAAATGGCCATGCCTTCGTGATATGCACCAGCTAATCAGGAGTGAGTATGCAAATTAACCCAACGAAGATGGTAGGTCAATTTGCATATGAAGATACCCAGTGGCCAGGGGCAGGGTGGGATGCTTGAGTCATTGTGCACCACTCCAGGCTGCCTCGGGTCTCTGAGCATTGTGTGAAGTTGGAAAGGCAACCCCGGGCTAGAGTGAAGATGGTGGGAGCATCCAGGGAAAGTAAGTCCCATTCTGGCATGAATCTTCATGCATCTGGCTTCTAGTTTTCAGGTAAGATCACAAACAAATAGAGGAGATTAGTTTGTGACTATACCTTTATTTGGGAAATGAAAGACTCACTTAACATTAACTAACACTTCTAACTCATGTTGAATATATTGTGATCTATTGTGTGGAGGTGGTAGCATATTCATGATCTTGCTGAATTTTCTAGCCTAGCTCAAAGTTTACTGGTTGAATAGTGAACATTCGGATTAATCAAGGAAGGACATTTTATTTTCTAAAATGATTTTCAATTGATTTCAAACTTATTACAGAAATGAAAACAAGAAAGCTCCCTGTACTTTATGTCACTGTCTCACATTAGCTGCTAATTTGTCAGAAAAATAACAAAAGAATAGCAAAACTCCCAAGGTGATAACATGAAATAGCCTAATATATTATCCCGAAGACATCTCTGTAGGCAGCCAAAAAATAAGCAATTCTACAAGAAAAGATGCTCTGCTGTGCAGTTCTCCAGTGAGAGTGGGAATGATCAGCTTCTAAAGTTCAACTCAAGACCAATCGAGTTGCATCAGAAATTTTATGCAGAAAGATATTACCTGTCAGGCACAAAGCACAATGCTGGGTAAAGCAAATTCTACTCATTTGAGCAACTTCAGGAATAATAAAAAATCAGCCCTAGCTGGTTTTGCTCAGTGGATAGAGCATTTGTCTGCAGACTCAAGGATCCCAGGTTTGATTCTGGTCAAGGGCAGGTACCTTGGTTGTGGGCACATACCCAGTAGGGGGCGTGCAGGAGGCAGCTGTTCCATGTTTCTCATAGATGTTTCTAACTCTCTATCCTTCTCCCTTTCTCGCTGTAAAAAAATAAATAAATAAAATATATTAAAAAACCAGAGGGCTTCTTGGTTTTCTGTTTTAAAAAAAGAAAAATATATATAACCGAAACCAGCTTGGCTCAGTGGATAGAGCAGAGGCCTGAGGACTGAAGGGTTCTAGGTTCAATCCCGGTCAAGGGCATGTATCTTGGTTGCAAGCACATCCCCAGTAGGGGGCGTGCAGGAGGCAGCTGATTGATGTTTCTCATCAATGTTTCTGACTCTCTAAACCTATCCCTTTCTCTCTGTAAAAAAATCAATAAAATATATTTAAAAATAAAGAAAAATATATATAAAGAATGGTCTGGAAATAAAAAAAGAAACTTCATGGCTTCGCATTTTAAATATACATGAATTCAAATTTATAGAATTGAAAACCTTTCATATTATCTTCATATTGTGAGACTTGACTCTTCTTATTTAACTCCTATGGTAATACTATAAAAGTAAGAGTTTAAGAATGCGAGGTCTTTCAGTGACAATGTAATCAAGTCCCTGTGCATCACAACCTCGTTGATGGGAAACTTTCCTTCTCCCCAGCCTTAGCAGCTCAGGTTTCATAAGGCAGTCAGTCGCCTATTCATGATAATCAGAGAAGAGGAAGATGCAGGAATCAAAATATCAGTTTGTTAGCTTTTACATTATGATTGTAGTGAAAGAAGTAATGAAAATCTAAGTTAATCAAAGAGAAAAACAAACTCTCACTCTTTAAAATACCTTTAAAAAGTCATACTTTTTGTTTTATAATATAAAGAAATACACCTTTAGATATGTTAAATGTGATTTAAAAGTGTAATAGTTTTTCTGAAGGCCAATTTGACAACATGCACCAACAAATATTTCAAAAGTGCATGGTTTTTGATTCTGCAATAAAATTTCTAAGAATGCATTTTAAGCAAGTAATTAAACAAATGTTTAAAGATATATGCATGGGGAATTTCATTACAGGATTGTTCATAGGAACAAAAAAACTATAAAATAATTAAAATATTCATCACTATATATGTGAAAACATTTTGTATAATGAAATAAATGTATTATGCAAACAAAACAAAATTTGAACCTGATTGCTTCTGTAGATTTGAATTCTAATATATTAGAATTACATGGTCAAAAGGGCATATTGGATGATACCACAGAAATTCAACCAGGAAAATCCAGTCGTTTTATTTTTATTTCTAAGGAAAAGAAAAAAATGAATGAGGAAGCATGAGTCAATAGATTAAAAACTTAAGAGATATATTATTCAACTTGGAATTTGTCTAGATCATGAAGCAAATAAAGAACAAAAAGAAAACATTAATAATAAAAACAGAGATTTAAACATTTTAATGATATTTGGTTATAGTAGGGAATTTTAATTAACTTATTACATGAAAAAATGGTATTGTTAAGTGTTTTTAAAAGAAATCCACAGCTTCAGAGATATTTGTGGATAACTTGATATGATATCTGAGATTTGCTTATAAAAATTCAAGATTGGGGATGGAGGTGAGTGGATTGGTATGGATAAAGAATTCATTAGATTAATGATTATTGAAATTTTGGGATTTGAACATGGGAGTTCATTATACTTTTTCTATTTTTAAAATGTTTTAAGAAATAAAACAATAACAAATAAAAAAATCATGTAGAGATAAGTAAAAAAATATGACATATAGAGTAACTAGATATAGCAATGCTTTTAATTAAATGTATATCTGAGCAGAAACCAGTTTGGCTCATGGACAGAGCATCGGCCTATGGACTGAAAGGTCCCAGGTTCAATCCCCATTAAGGGCATGTACCATGGTTGCAGGCACATCCCCAGTAGGGGGCTTGCAAGAGACAGCTGATCGATGTTTCTCTCTCATCGATGTTTCTAACTCTCTATCCCTCTCCCTTCCTCTCTGTAAAAAAAAAAATCAATAAAATATATTAACAAAAAAGAAATGTATATCTGATAGGAATATCAGATAGATAATAGAAAAGGCTAGTGATATGCTTTTCCTATCATTTATTACTTATTTTGCCAATCCTACATACAGAAGAAATAAAATAAAAATAATTATTCTACCTTACACTGTGTCTTTTCATTCACTATACTTTTCAAATAAGCTGCCATCCAAAGTAATGTTCTTTTTGTGTCAAAAAGGACAAAAATAAATCATTTGGAAATGCTTAAGAAATAGTTCATAGAGTCCCCAGCCGACCAAATGTCTTTCTCAGCGTTGGGATTATCTCTCAGGAAAGGTGATGATAAAAGCTGCTCAATGCTCTCTCTATGGTTCATTTTTTTCAAAAGTTCACACTGACCATCACCTAGTTACTAACACATTCTCTCCTCACAAGTTTAGTCGATTTATTGAGGCAGAGTTTACTTACCTTTTCATTTTAGAGCTAGCCACATAAGGGTTTTTGCATAGGTTTAAGAGAACTCAGTTTATGTTGATTTAGCAAGTTCACCTCCTTGGGGGTCACTCTACTTTCACTTGGGGACCCCATCCTGCAGAACCCTAGTTGTGTTGTTTTTCTGAGCGACTAAGAATGTATAGTCGAGGTTTATTATCTATAGCATTTTGCAATGACCACTGTCATATTTCTTAGGCTGACTTTCATCTGCGATTTCTACATACAATTTTTTTTCTTTTAATTTTTGACAATTTTCTATTCAGTGCCAGGTTGAAATTACTATGTCTTATCTTGTACACCTTTCCTCTACAAGTTCTAAGGCCATTTCTTTCCTTCCTTTCCCCTTCCCCCTTTCAATTCCTCTCTCTTTCTCTCCTCTTTTATTCTCCTCTACTTTCCCTTCCTTCTTCACTTCCCTTCTTCCTCCTTCCCCTCTTCTGGCTTCCATCAAGATAAGTGCATCTTTAACTTTTCATTCCATTTCAATTGAGTTTTAGGTTTTACTGCTTAGTGTCTTACATTGTCTATTGGGCTCCTTGATAATTTTATTTTGAATGATTTATATACCAGGAAGAAAACTCCTACAATCCCAAATAGGAATAGAATTTTATTCATCCAAGTTCATCCAGTTTTCCCTAATGACAAAAATAGTATATCTCTACCCCTTTAGGAATCTACTGTCCATGTTTTTGGACAAAACTCGGTTCCATGTAATTGATGCTGTATGAAATTGTAATGTGTGATCCCAGAGAGGCCATGCTTTTGGGAAAACATGCATGTTTGCTTTAAGGAGAATTCAGTGAGCAGGTGGGTGACTTTCCTGGAACCAGATAAAACCTGGTAGTTTATCATTTGGAGTCAGGTCATGCACATAAGAGGCAGGAAACTCTGGTTTGGAATGGGCACAATTAAAGATCAAATTTCATAAGAATGACATGTTCACTATATTGGCAGCATCTTCTGATTCCCGTTAAGACTGAAAGACGTCAAAAATATTTTGCTATAATGCTTTAGAGTTTCTGTCTGAATATGACAGCATGAGCAGCTGAATTTCAACTCACATACTTCCTCTTCAAAGCACAGAGATTACATCCAGCCTAGACCCACTACATTCTCTCAAGAGAGAACTCTACTAGTTTATGAATCTTATAAGCAAAATTTTCCCTAAAACCTAAAAGGCATTTCAATACAAGAGAGTTTGCCTCATTTTTAACACATATCATTGCTAAGTTCATGGTGTCTATGAAGTAGGTACTATTATTGCCTCCATTTTACACATTAGACACAAGAAGGCTAAACACTAAATTCAATGTCACACAGATGATGAACGCTCAAACTGACATTTGAACCTCAGGTGCAACCTCTTCAGAGCCCACCATATCATAATGGTCTCTTGCAAATAAAATCCAGAATAGACAACCTTTTACTTGTGGACATATTAGTTCAAAGATATCAGTATTGATCTTATCTGAAGAAATAAAACATTAGAGATAAAGTACAAGCACTCCTTATTTGAAACCCTCAAACACATTCTCCTCCCACACTTCCTGAAGGTCACCATCTCCATTTCCTGAGTTTGGCTTTTACTTCCAGTCCCCTGGACATGTTTTACATAAGCAAATTAAGAACATTTTCATAGGCACATATAGCCTTGCTTTGAATGATTTTAATGTAATGAAATCATATGTTAACGTGCTTCTTCAACATTTCTTTCATTCAGTATTATCTTGATGTTTAAAGTATTTTGCATCGGCTGTCCAGCCTTAGAAGTGGAGGGCCTGCAATTGTGTAGTTGCTTAAGATGGGTTTTGAATAACTTTGGAGAGAGTGTGACCAGATTCAAGTTCTAGGTAAGAAAAGACAGCACGGAGTTGGCGAGCAGGCTTCTTTCCCTGGCTTCTCATGCAACCAGAATGTTTGCCAGGCTCAGGATAGGACTTGGTGGGAGCACCTGGGCTGGTACCTTTGGCAGTGACATTCCTGCACAGTGAGTGGGTGAAGTGAGGAGCAGGATATAACGAGAAAGGACACCAAGGACGGATTTCAGTTGATGCTCAAGTTTGTAGGAACACATGAGAACCATGCAAAAAAAAATGTTCAAGATACTGCAGAGAAATCCCAATTTCAAGGCTGTTTAGAAGTGGAGCCCTAGTGACACATTGAGGTCATTCAGAAAATGTAGATGAGACATAATTTTGTAACCACAGACTAGTAAAGCCTGTTTCACACGGATGACTCAATGTTCCCTTCCTTGGCTCCTGGAGGATTTTCACAGACATTGAGAGTGATTGATTATGCACTCATTGCACAAAGGCCAGCAAATATGTCTGCAAACACTAGTTTACACCTCTCATAGGACTGGAAGTTCTGTGAAAACTTGGGGTCGGCTGGCTTATGAAGTGAGGACTCTGAGAAAACCAATTATGGGATGTTGGAAGATCAATACAGAGGAATTTGGTATCAGTGCTAAATTGCTCTCTGCATAATTCTCTAGTTATCTCTGCTGATATTCAGAATAATCAGAGAGGAATAACTTACTTTTACACCTCACATATGCTTCACTATGTTTTCTGAAAGGGAAATAGTGATATTTCATAGACGCTTTCATGTTAAGAAAGTGGGTCATCGCAATCAGTGAGCTAGCCCTACGTGGTTATGTTTCTGATATCTCCTCAGCCACCTGTGTACTTTCTAAATGTTCACTCCCCAGCAATCTGAGCAATCTTTTCATATGCTCACTAAAGTCATACGTGGCAAACTTCAGGCTTAAGGGAGAGAAGAATAGAGGAAAATGCATATGGAAAAAATAACACCAGGTTGTTATTCTAGCAAGCGGTCACATTTGTTTCCAATACGATTTTGAATTCAGTGTGCAAGATTGAAATTTGACTTCTCCGAAGTCAGCCTCAGCCCATCTATGAATGGAATCAGTTATTGAAGGCTGCAAAGAATATCTAGAACAAAGCGAGTACTCAGATATGTGTAATTTCCAAGACATTATTTAGGTTAATTTAGTTACATTTTTCTCAAGGGTAAAATAAACATAGTAATAATTGCCATGCCTGGTATAGAAATTTTCAGTAAAAAAAATAAGAAATCCTTCTTTCTATCCCAGCATTATAGGTAATGCCACTGTTATTTTAGTTAAAGCATAGTTTTAGTTGAAGCAGGATGCTGTGTAATCAATGCCAGAGAATGAAGGAACAGGGCAACATCTTTGAGTCCACAAGGATAATAACTCAGTGAAGCGAGGCTCTCAATAAGTTTCTCCCCAGAGAGTTTGCTAACTTGTCATTCTTATACATGAATTTAATTTTTGTCGTGATAGAACAGCGATTGATAATACCATATGGAAATTTCCCTCAACATAGTGAATTCCAAAAAAAAAAAAAATCACCTTTGGTTTTTATTTTTTGTACACTTCAAAGATCATATTCTGCAGATTGTTCAGTAGTAACACAGTGCAGCTCATAAAGACCAGGCTGCATAGCCAAGCTGAGCTTGGAATGGGCTGAATGTCTTGGCATAAGACCTTTGGCATTTGGCAGTTGAGTTTCCAGATCAAAAGCTCAACTGGTGTTTTGCCAGTACAGTTTACTCTAGTAGTTTGCTGAAAGTCTATGTCTAGAAATAAACTGCCAACCTGAGTGTACCTAATTGTGCAATTATGTGAACCATGGTGAACCTTATTTGCATGTCTGGAAGAAAGCAATTATGCATTGCCACGCTAGTTTAAAATATTCTAAATTAAAATGCATTTAATACACCTAACCTACCGAACATCATAACTTATTCTAGCTTACTTTTAACATTCTAAGAATACAGTATCCAAAAAACGCTGGCAACACAGCACACTGCAGAATACGGGTTGTTTACTCTCGTGTGGACTGACTGGGAGCTGTGGTTTGTTGACATGGGCCAGGATCACCAGAAAGAATCTATTGCATAATGCTAGTCCAGGAAAAGATCAAAATTCAAATTAGAAGTATGGTTTCTACTGAGTGCATATAAGTTTTGCATCATCATAAAGGCAAATATTTTTAGATTGAACCATTGTTAGCAATCATCTGTAGCTGGATGAAAGAGCTAGAGAGAGAGAGAGAGAGGAGGTGATGGAAGATATGAAGAGAATCATGGCTTTGGGGACATATGAGGAATAAAAAAAAGATTGGATAGAGAAAGCAGGACTACTTATCTCTGATTTTGCCATCCTCATTTCCATTAAAGATATTGGTCCTCTTAATGAGAAATGTAAATCAAATACTTAAGTGAAAACTGATCCCAGCATTTGAGAGATGTTTGTAAGAGCAACAGATTTGGTGAGTTCCAGGTTCAAGGGCCATTTACACACTAAAATAATTTGTGGCTAAGATTACTGATATACTGTCAATATTTCAAGACATTATAAAATACCAAGATAAGTAAACATACAAAATTTTAATAAAGTACCAAGAGATTAATTCTGAACCTCATAAGTCAGTTATCTTGTTGTCAGTACATCAAGGATTTCTGAAAGACTCATTAAGTAGATGAGTAGAGGTTTGTAGGTTAGTTAGCAAACAAAATAGAGATGTGAGTAGGATAAGAAATATTCACTCTTTAGTTCAAAGAACAATTATAAAACATCCATTTAAAGGCATTCTTTTAGGTCCAGTGTAACTGAAAGAGATATAAAGATGAAAATGACAAGATTGTTTCCTCAATGATTTCCTAATCTACTTGGAATGATGGCATATAAACAGTTATTAGAAAGAGTACTTCAGACAAGCAGAACCATGGTATGTATATGTATGTGTGTGTGTATCTATCTTATCTAATAAAAGAGCAATATGCAAATTGACTGTACTTCCACTACACCCACCACCCACACCCACCACCCACGCCCACCTGCCAATCAGAGCAAGTATGCAAATTATTCCAACCAAGATGGCTACAGGCCACAGAGAGGGCAGGAGCAAGGCTTAGGTTGGCCCTGGTGATGGAGGAAGCCAAGCTTTCTGCGAATCCTGATGGCCCAAGGCTTGCTTAAGGCAACAAAGTTTCAATGGCTGTGCCAGTAGAAGTCTTGCCTTCACTCCAAGCTACAAAGTTTCAATTGTAGAAGATAAATAAATCCCAGATACCAGGGCCTCTGCTTGGGTCACCAGGGGGAGTGTCCAGCCTGCAAACCACCACAGGCCTCTTGCTTAGGCCACCCCATGCCCCAAGGGAACACCCACCCTGATCTAGGACACTTTTCAGGGCCCCCACCCATGTACCAGGTCTCTATCCTATCTAATAAAAGAGTACTATGCACATTTACCATCACTTTAACACACAAGATGACTGTCCCCATGTGGTCAAAAGATTCTGCCCCCATTTAGACACATGATGGTCACCACAAGAAGGCCAGCAGGGGAGAGCAGTTGGGAGGGACCAGGCATGCAAGTGAGGGTAGTTGTGGCCAATTAGGCCTACAGGGGATGGGAGTTAGGGGTGACTGGGACAGCAGAAGGGGTAGTTGGGGGTGACTGGGCCTGCAGGATAGGGCATTTAGCAGTGACCAGGCCCACAAGGGAGGGTAGTTAGGGAAAAATAGGCTGGCAGGGGAGTGGTTAGGGGGTGATCAGGCTGGCAGGCAGAAGCAGTTAGGGGATATTAGGAAGGCAGGCAGGGGGGCATTTGGAAGCCAGCATTCCTGGATTGTGAGAAGGATGTCCAACTGCCCATTTAGGCCCAATACTACATGGATTGGGCCTAAATGGGCAGTTGCACATCCCTCAAGGGGTTCCATATTGGAGAGGGTGCAGGCTGGACTAAAGTACATCTCTTTCCACCCCCATCCATGCACAAATTTCATGCACTGGGCGTCCAATGTCTCTAGTGTGTGTGTGTGTGTGTATGTTTTATTTATAAATAATTGGCCCATGCAATTATAAAGGTTGAGAAGTCCCATGATCTACTGTCTCCAAACTGGAAAACCAGGAAAGCTGGAGACAGAATTCAGTTGAAGCCAGAAGGATTGAAAATCAGGGGAGCTGATGATACAGATTCCAATCTGGGTGTAAAGTCTGGAGAATAGGAACTGAGAGGGCAGGAGACTATAGATGTTTCAGATCAAGCAATCAGGCAAGAAAACCTGAACTCTCCCTTCTTCAGGTTTTTGTTTTATTCAGACCCTCAACAGACGGCAAGATGACATCCACAATGCAGAGAACAAACTGCTTTATTGAGTCCACCCGTTCAAATCTAGAAACGTCTCCACAAACACACTCAAAAATAATGTTTAGCAAGATATCTGGCACCATGTGATCCAGTCAAATGGACATATAACATTAACTATCTAAGATGGATAGATAGGTAAATTATATATGACATAATACAAGTCATGAAGCTTGCAGAAAGGATTATAATACATACTAATTTATGTGAAACCTTCTCTAACATCCTTAGTCTGAATTAATACCTAACCTTAGATTCATGAATCATTACCCAGAATTTGTCTTGAAATTAAAGGACCAGGAGAAAATTTTCATATATAAAAAAGTATTTTAGGTAAAATAAGATAAATACAACATTATAAAAATGCATTGGGATTTAAAGTACATAATTTTTAAATGTTCAATGTAATTAAGTCACAGTACCTATAAGTAGAGTTTTTGAAATAAAACATACAAGGGAGAAAGTGTATATTGAGTGGACTTTCATTGTAAACTATGAGTAGTAATCAAATATATTTGAATAATGGAAAATGTTTTAGAAGAGTGATGTAGATGACAAATAGTGAACATAGTGAACTTCAATAACAACCAACTTTGGAGCTGATTATTATCTGAAGAGATTAATGCAAGAAGCAAGGGAAAGCAGGGTCCCATTGAGATATTTTACAGAAAGAACAGGCAAAGCTAAATCCTTAAAAATGTTCATATTTAAGCAAATATCTTTTGGATGAGGTCCTTCCCCATGACTATTGACATAGAAACTTTCAAGATTCTGATGGAAACAAAGGATATAACCTCTAATAAGAGATATTTTAATTAAGAATACCCAGCCATGGAGAGGTCAATGAGGGGAAAAAGGAGACATGTGCAATACTTTCAACAATGAAAATTAAAAATAAATGAAAAAGAATATCCAGCCATGTTAACAAAACAAAAACAAAACAAAACAAACAAACAAACAAACAAAAAAAAACCACATAACCTCAAAAAAATCAGTGGCTTAACACAATAAACATTTCTTTCTGACTCACATCGCCTATCCAACAATGATAAGGAACAAAATCTTCTTTGTACAGTAGCTCAAGGGCTTGGGCTGAGAAAAACTCCAATATCACATGCCTTCACCATTTAGAACACAAGGCCTCTAAGTTCCTAGGTCAGGAAACATGGATAATTCTATGTTCTTGGTTACACTTTGGTGCAGAGTGAAATGTCTCACTTCCACTCAAGCCCAATGGTCATATATATGTCACCTGGCCCTGACTACCAGAAAGAGGTTTGGGAAATGTCGAAGGCACATTGATTCTCAGGGGATAAAACACACCTCTCATAAGAGACCAGAGTTAGAGAAATGAACTTATGATAAGTATCAAAGCTGTGGAAATAGTGAGATAAGTTGTGATGAGAGTGATGATCAAGAATAGAAGTGAGTAATTTTTTTAATTTTTTTCTTGAGGAAGAAAAGCTAATGAAGGAAACTGAAACAAAGATAAAAGTGGAGAGCTAAGAGGGACTACTGTCTTGGATATCTCAACATAAACGTTCCTAATGGTGCAAGGGTTTCAGCAATGTCAAGTGAAGCAAATCAATCAAATTGTAAAAAGACTGATGTGGTCTTTGGATGGCTCACCTGAAAATTATGGGTAATATTTTAAAAGAAAAATTATAAAAGAATCCTGAAGATGACATTCGTGTTTCATGCCATGGAAGCAAATAAATGAGTGCAGATGCAGATAAAGTAAAAAATAGTAAAAAACTATTTTTTTATATATTTTATTGATTTTTTACAGAGAGGAAGGGAGAGGGATAGAGAGTTAGAAACATCGACGAGAGAGAGACATCAATCAGCCGCCTCCTGCACACCCCTTACTGGGGATGTGCCCGCAACCAGAATACATGCCCTTGACCAGAATCGAACCTGGGACCTTTCAGTCCGAAGGCCGACGCTCTGTCCACTGAGCCAAACCGGTTTCGGCACTACAACTATTTTTATTTTCTCTTAGTAAATATACCCAATTCCAATCATTTGAGAATCCTTCGGTAGCTATGTTCACTTTTAAATTCATTTGTTCTATAAATGAAGGATTTTAAAGATCTTAATTCTACAGTTGTATCCATATACAAAAGTAATAATACTATTAACAACAGCAGCAGGAACAATTGCTAACCATATGCCAGACATTGTATTTAAAACTTTTCATGAGCTATCTAATATACATTTTAAATAAGAGACTAATTAGATTTAGATTAACTGAGTTATCTCAAGTCACACATTTATTATGTAAATAAATTTTGATTAGACCCTAAGTATATGTATTTTAAAGCCACGATTTCTTAACCATAGTTGATGGCAGATTACTAGTAGATGCACGACATATATACTTTCCATTTTTTATCTTGATCATATGTTTGAACTATGATATCTTTACTCATAAATTCTCAAAATAAGGGTTACAATACTAATAGATGATGGATCACATATTTTAAAAGTTTGCTGATCAATACTAAATTGGATGGAGACCCTGCCCTCTTCAAAATTTAAATTAGCAATTTTGATGAACACAGGGAAGCGTCAATGTCTTGCTGAAGAGAATGATTTTGTTGAAGTTGAGGCTTGTTAAGGCTAAACAGATAGAGAGCAAAGGTAAATGGGTTAATTAACATTTCTGTTGAAAAAAGACCCAGCAATTTAACTAACTGTGAGCTCAGTACAGCCCAAAGAATCATGCTGATGCATCAACTAATTAATTCATGGGTAGAACCTAAGAAAAGAGTACCAACAGTCTCACTGAATGTAGTCTAGTAGTCTAAATTTAATAGAAAACCAAGTGGACTTAATGTATAGACAACACATTTTAATAGTAACACTGAAAACCTGTGGACTGTTCCAAAGAGAATGACCAGGATCATGTAGGCAGTGGAAGTCACATCAAATGGAACCAGTCTAAAGACACTGAAGAGCCTAAACCTGTTTGGCTCAGTGGATAGAGCATTGGCCTGCGGACTGAAAGGTCCCAGGTTCGATTCCAGTCCAGGGCACGTACCTTAGTTGTGGCACATCTCCAGTGGGGGGCATGCAGGAGGGTGCTGATTGATGTCTCTCTCTCATCGATGTTTCTAGCTCTCTATTCCTCTCCCTTCCTCTCTGTAAAAAATAAAAAGATACTGAGGATATCTTGTTTGAAAAAGATGAAACTAAAATATGTAATTGTAAAGATTTGAAGGACTAGCAAAAGAAGGTATTAGAAAATATATCCTTTATTGAACTTAAGCATGGCACTTAGTAACTTTCAAGTTTGGTCTTCATTTCTCTCCTGTAGAGTCAGATAGAATAAATCAGATACATAAGGGTCATCAATGGAAATAGGCTGCCATTAAAAGAACCACAGTGTTTAGAATATCATATAAATAAGATGACTATTTTATTTATTTTCCAAAACTGATTCACTTTGGAGAGTAAAAAGGGTATTATTAATAACTATCCTGAGAATACCCTGAGACCATCTCAGGCAAACTGAAATTTTCTGTTTTAATAAATTTTCCTAGCCACTTTATGACATATATTGTTATTATTATCAACCTCTCTTTTTACAGATGAGGAATTTGAGGTTTAAATGTGTGTCTGAGTCTTTCAGAGTTCAAATCTTACTCCAAAGTCCAGGCTATGCCATTCTAATGGTATTGCCCTTTTAGTAATACATTTTTTATTCTGGGAGATTATTTTCATAAAGACTAGAAATCACCTTTCTAGGAAAAAGAACTCAAAGGAATGTTCAAATTCCATTGGAAATTTGTCTTAAAGAATCCTACATTTTATGAGTTATATCTAAAATGGGATTGTGTCATTTTAAAGCATCTACTTGGCTGGTCTATACTCCCCGGGTAAATGGGATGAACCTGATTTAAGCAGTTGGAAGGCCTTACTGAGAACAGAAGTGAGACTTTCCAGAATTTCATACATAGACTGAAGCTTCAGTTCATTCCATGAGTTCCAGCCTGCCCTTCTTAAGTTCTACCTTACACATTTCAGACTTCCTTAGTCAGTCCCATATAATGTGTGTGTGTGTGTGTGGGGGGTAATTACTTAAAATGAGGAAAATTGCTCAGAAAACCTTACAATACTCTAAATATACGGTGTATCTTTTATTGGTTCTGTTCTATGAATGAACCCTACTGACACAGGGGCCATTTAACCGCACTAGTGCTAGCGGTGAAGGAGTCGAAACAGAAGGTAACTGTTAGCAAAGTTTCCTCCAGGTAGATAAGTGAAATGATCAAAGACATGAGCATCTATGGTCAATATTCAGGCAGTTTTGATTCTTTAGAGAAAATCTATGAGAATAAAGATTAGATGATTTCCAAAACCTATAAAAATCCTCATGAAGAGGAACTAAAAGTTCCATGAATCCAGGGCCCATATATATTTTGTTCGCCATCAGCTGTGTTGGATAATAGTATATGTTCAATAAACATGCTTTGAATGTAGAAAAAAAATCACATGTTCCAGTAAGCAAAAAATTCACTTATTCCACAACGGATCCCATTTGTAATCCACATGCTCAGGCAAAGATAGATCGCCTCATTTATAGTAACTGTCATGACCACTTTTAACAGCTTTATCAATCATCTCTAAATGATTCATTCAACTGCTTTCTTATATGCATTTTACACAAGCTACAAGGTCCGTCATACTGAGTTTATATCCATTCTTTGGCTCTTATTGCTGTCTCATCTTAGTCAACTTAATTAGTCTTCCTGAGCCTGGGTGTAGTTATTTATATAATAGAACATAGTAATATAGTACCTGATTTTCAGAGCTGTTGTGAGAAATAAATTGCTTGGCATAACACCTAACACCAACTTATCACTGGACAATGTTAATTACTGTCATTAATATATCTATACCTACATCTATATATGTATCTATCTATATCTATATCTATATCTATATCTATCTATATCTATATCATCTATATCTATATCTATCTATATATATACATCTTTATTCTAAATTTTGTCAATGTACATTCCTGCTAAGTAAAATAGGTTTTAATTTGTAGGAAATGTGAGGCATATAAATGGAAGATAACCCCATTTTAAGCCTTTAACCCCATTTTCCACATATAGAATGTGAAAGAGCATTTTCACATTTCATTGTCAGAGCCAAGCAGGTTGGCAGGTATTGATTTGCTGATCCGTTCTGAGTTGCCATTGAGTTGATTTTAGATCCAGGCTCTGACTGACAAAGATTTCTCAGTATGATCCTGCTGGTTTTCAAGAATTGTTTTGTGGCTAAAATAAATGTTCATAGACAGAGAAAGGAATAAAAAGATGCCACTGCCCTAAGGAATCAAAGCTGGACATTTTACAATAGGAAATAACAAGTATTTTCTGACACAAAGTAGCAGGTTTGCTTCCATTTATCAATGCTCCTAAGTACCAGTAAGATTTTCAGTTCTGCAATGGAAAATCCCACGAGTCAGCTCTTGGAGGATTGCTAGAGAAGGAAGAGATTACTCTCCACTGACAGTGTGACAAGTAGGGTTTTTCCTCCCTGAGGGATCTGAAAACAAATTCATCACTCACTCAAGAGTTACCTACTGTGGGAGAACCTCAAGAGATTCACATTGAGTATATGCCATAAACCCGTTACTTAAGTAGTTTACATCTTTTGGAGAGAAAAATAGTGAAATACATCTATGTACATTGATCCTTATGGTCTTTAAATTCATGTTACATTGTCTGGAAATCAAATAGATTCATGGGTAAGTATAATAAAGAGAGTCTCTGGGAAAAACTCAGGAGTTGAGTAGGCCTTGAAGGTAGCCACAATCTGGATCCATCAAGAGGAGAAATTGATGAAATCCAGTTTTCTTTACATCCTGGGTGACTTGAAGACTGGCAACAGCAAAAAGCCAGAGATTTTTTTCACCTCCTTATCACTCAATACTCAGCTATATTTGTTCTTAATCCTATCATCAGCCTCCCAAATGTAGTTCTCCAACCTAGGTGATCATCTATATAATATATTTAATTTGAATATTTAAAATGTTTACTTTTGGCTAAATATAAGAATGAATATAAGAACTATGTTTCACAATTGTTATCTTAACAAGATCAAGATATACTTTCAATGGAGTATATTCTTCTTATTGATTTCCCATTTAATTTGACCAATGCCTCTGATTGCTCTTCATTTAAGGACCAGATTTCAAGATGAGAGATTCCTTTTATACCACCAGTCAACTCCTAATTTTGGAGCAATTAGGAGTTGTTTGTAACCTTTTACAAAATTATTAACAAACATGATTTGAGCACTTATTTTATTGAATTTGTTATTTGTCCATCTTTATCTTATAACTCAGCTTTGCAGAACCTGAGCCTATGTAATTATAGTGTTTTATCTTGAGGAACTATCAGCAAGCTCTTTTCAGGTTTAATCAGAAATGGAAGAGATTTTCTTTCTTGTACAGCCTATATAATATTTTCATCTGTACCTATATACTCAACTCATTGACTCATTATAATAACTGAGTTACAAGAGGTTATTCTTTATTTCTTTCACTTTTTTTCTAAAAATTCTTCAGTAATTCATGAGGAATACTCTTTTGTAAGTCTATTTCTTCATTACATATTTAAACATATGATTCATCTGCTCTTATTAAGTTACATTAATTCAATTAACATTTTTACTTTATTGTTTTTAAGAGAAATTGTGATGGAAATTAATCTCTGGTGACAGGTTTCTAAAAAGCAGCTGATTACTTAAAATGATGAAAATTGCTCTGAAACCCTCAACCTCCCCATTTCTGGGACTATAATGAACTCAGGACTCAGCTGACAGAATCATAATTCCAACTACTCATGGTTCTACAAGCTACAGCACACTGGCTAAATCTCACTTGCCATATGTGTTATTAAGGACAATGAACTAAAAATGCCTTTTACATATTTGCATGGGTAAAACATAAAAGAAGAATAATATTTCATAGAAATTAGAAAACACTCATATTTTTGTGTCCATAAATGAAACTGTATGGCAGAACACCATTCATATATGTATTATCTGTGGCTATTTTTGTGCTATAATAGCAAAACTAAGCAGTCGCCAGAGGGAACATATACTCATAAAGCCTGAAATATTTACTACCTGGTCCTTTATAGAAAAAGCTCACAGACCTTGTAGTAGAGTGAAGGGCATTAAGTTTGAACTAAATTCAGTACCTCTTATACCTGGTTCTTAACACGTTGTATGCTAAACATGTAACTTTCGGTAGTCTTTATTGAATCTTTGTGAGACTCAGAATTCTTATTCCTAAAATGAGATAAATAGTAAATGTAGAATGTAGGGACAGTGCTAGTGAATTTGCATGGTAGACTGTAAAACAATGCATCACAAAAGAAGATTATATTCAATTTGACATACAGATTCATTTGTGCCAGAGAATTAAAACAGTGATCACTTGGCCCTGGCCTTTCAAAAGATACGTATTTGCCGAGACTGGTTTGGCTCAGTGGATAGAGCGTCGGCTTGCAGACTGAAAGGTCCCAGGTTTGATTCCGGTCGGGGGCATGTACCTTGCTTGCGGGCACATCTCCACTGTGGGGCGTGCAAGAGGTGGCTGATCGATGTCTCTCTCTCATCGATGTTTCTGACTTTCTATCTCTCTCCTTTCCTCTCTGTAAAAAAATCAATAAAATATATTTTTAAAAAAGATATGTATTTAAGTTAAGAATGGCAATTTGCATGCAAGGAAAGAAAAGCAGAAGGTAAATCTTTCAGATTACCGAGTTTAACTCGCTAGTCTATCTACAGAAGCAAACTTGCTTTCTTGAGCAGCCAAGGTCTCTGCAGTCAACTGCTGGAGTGACATGCGTCTAAAGATTAGCCTCACCTTTCCACTCCGGACACGGTGACAGATATATGTGTCCCCATAGACAGGGCGCATGGGCCCTTTTTAATAGATGCAGATAAAGGCCTGAGGACAGGAGTGCCAAAGGGACCCGCTTGTCCTCGACGCCTCCTCTGGCCTTGGAAAATGAAATCTCTCTCATGAATAAAACTGTCCGTCCCAAAGCAACCCACTTGGAAATAAATCACAGGAAGATTCACTTTCCAGCAGCAGGCTGGCGGCAGGTCTGCATGACTAAGCTCTGAGTGAAGACAATTAGAGGAAGCTCAGAACGCCTGGCTGCTGGACCCTCAGACGGGTGCTCTGGCCAGAGGCAGACAGACAGACAGCCCGGGCATTCCCCGCACAATCACAATCACCATCTTTCCGGTGACATTCCACTGTACAGAATGTTGCCACTTCTGTCAACCAGCCAGGTTCCCGGCTCAGGAGCACCAGCCTGCTCTGAACAAAGCGGGGCACCGGGGCCAGGCCTGTTTGGATCGCCTGCCTGGCTCCTGGGATGGCTTGGGTCCAGAGAGGATGTGTGGACCACAATGCCTTTGACTTGGATGCTTAGTGGGGGAAGGAGATGAGGGGGGAGGATCATAAAGGTGGGGAAAGACAGAGACAGGAGAAGCAGTATGTTCTGGGTTGGCTCTAAATTCTAGGCAAAATTGCGTGATCAAAGACTCATCAGTGGGTCAGAAGTGACCTCTAGTGGGGTCTGCAGCTCTAGTCTGCTCCGTTAAAACAATCTCTTGCCATAATGTGTCTCAGGTGCTGCTTGGTGAAGGGAAAAAAAGGGGGAGTGGGGAGGAAGAAATAGATATAAATTTAGAAACAACACAAGAGAGAGAAAAAAGAAGGACAAAGAGCACAAAAGACGAAGTAAAAACTTGAACAAAAAGAGAAAGAAGAAGAAAATCCATGCTCTCTGTCTGAGAATTTATTTACCTTGGTGAAAGAGGAATTAATTAAAATGACTGAAATAAATCAGATCATATCACTCTGCAATTTAAAATGCCCCGAATGTCTGCCATGGGACTTAAAAGTAGAAACCAGACAAAACCGGTTTGGCTCAGTGGATAGAGCGTCGACCTGGGGACTGAAGGGTCCCAGGTTCGATTCCGGTCAAGGGCACGTGCCTTGGTTGTGGGCACATCCCCAGTGGGGAGTGTATAGGGAGCAGCTGATCAATGTTTCTCTCTCATCGATGTTTCTAATTCTCTATCCCTGTCCCCCCTTCTTCTCTGTAAAATATCAATATCAATATATATATATATATATATATATATATATATATATATATACCAAAATCCTTTGCAAAGCTTTCTGAGCCCTATGTGGTCCAGCCACTTGTACCAATCAACCCTGTATAATCTGTGTCTTCCTTGATTACTAGTGACACTGACTCGTTTTAGATTCCTCTAACAGCTAAGCTTCTTTCTAGTCCTGAGTTTCTAGTTGCAGCAGTAACACCAGATGAGTAATCCTTTACAGAAACATGCTAGTGTGAGGCTAAATGTCAAGAAATCTCTTATGCCACTCTGTGTCTTTCTCTAGACATAATGTGAAAGAAAAGGGAGGCTGTCTAGCTAAATAAGGAACTGAGAGTTGCAATTCTTTATTTTAGACAAGATTGGGTGAATGCAGAAGGCTCAAAATCATTGATGGAATGATTCTAAAATCAGTGGTTTCTCAGGGGAATAGGCTCTACCTTGTTCAGTCAGAAGGAATGACTCTAGGCAGATGAAAATACAGTATCATCTCATGAAAGTTCTGTCATCTTAGTGGGCTAATATGGTTAGAATTGATGGATCTTCCATTTATCAAGTAGATGAAGTACTGACTTATGTGAAGGAAGTTGAAACATCCAACGGCTGGATTTCTCATATACATTGAGACAACCCAAGTACAAATAACTCACTTGTTCTTCAGCTGTAGAGAGAAATGCCACTTGAAGAATTATATATACATATTTTTTTCTTTATTGATTAAGGTATTATATATCTATCCTTATTCTCTTATTGTCTCCCCACCCTCATGCCCTCACCCCCCTGGTGTCTGTGTCCATTGGTTAGGCTTATATGCATGCATACAAGTCCTTTGGTTGATCTTTCCCCCTTACCTCCACCCTCCCCTACCTTCCTTCTGAGGTCTGACAGTCTGATCAATGCTTCTCTATTTCTGAATCTGTTTTTGTTCATCAGTTTATGTTGTTCATTATATTCCACAAATGAGTGAGATCATGTGATAATTATCTTTCTCTGACTGGCTTATTTCACTTATATTGCTCTCCAGTTCCATCCATGCTGTTGCAAATGGTAAGAATTCCTTCTTTTTTTACCAAAGCATAATATTCCATTGTATAGATGTAACACAGTTTTTTAATCCACTCATTTTCTGATGGGAAGTTAGTCTGTTTCCAAATCTTAGCTATTGTAAATTGTGCTGCTATGAACATAGGGGTGCATATATTCCTTCTGATTGGTGTTTCTAGTTTCTTGAGATACATTCCTAGAAGTGGGATCACTGGGTCAAATGGGAGCTCCATTTTTAGTTTTTTGAGGAAACTCCATACTGTTCTCCACAGTGGCTGCACCAGCTGCATTCCCACCAGCAGTGCACGAGGGTTCCTTTTTCTCTGCATCCTCAGCAGCACTTGTCATTTATTGATTTGTTGATAATAACCATTCTGACAGGTGTGAGATGGTACAACATTGTCGTTTTGATTTACATCTCTCAGATGATTAGTGACTTTGAGCAGGTTTTTATATGTCTCTTGGCCTTCCTCATGTCTTCTTTTGAAAAATATCTATATAATTATAATATAACTAATTATTATATTTTAAACACAGAGTCTACATCATCAAATATACTAGATTTCTAAGATTGCTTTCACACAGTACCACAAACTAGGGACTATTATCTCATAACTCTGGAGGCCAGAAGTCCAAGAGTAGGACATCTTTAGGGTTTGTTACTTGTGCCAGCTTCTGGTGGTCTGCTGGCAGTTTTTGGTGTTCCTTAGTTTACAGAAGCATTGCCCTGATCTCTTCCTTTAGTTTCACATGACATTCTTCCTGTGTTCATGCCCATCCAAAATTTCCCCTCTTCATGATGTTTGTAAACAAAATTTATTGTGTAAATTTATATTTCTAAATGTCTTTATGAAGCAGTTCATGAACTGGGCAGTATCCCATCTAACAACTAGAAGGGTGGTTCAAAGGTTTGCACAGAATGGAAGGTTTTTCCAATGAACACAAGACACTAAGGGGTTAGGGTATGCCTGGGAGGGGGAAGGGTAATGAGAAGATATGTATACATGTAACACATTAATAAAAAAAAATAAAAATTAAAAAAAGAATGGAAGATTTTTATAGGAAGAAGGGTGGGGCAAGGGAGCAATTAACACGGGAAAGGATTATTTTGGGGTTAGGACATATTTTGGGGGTCCAGAGCTTATGAAGGATTTTATTATGCAAATTCTCTTTTCTTTCTATAAGAGATGGAAAGAACCCACATGACAAATTATTTCATTGGTCTTGACCAGAAAATTCCAGACTGGTTAATTAAGATTGTGTCTGAAAAAGTTCAAAATTGCAATTAGATGAGTTATTGAATCTGGATTTGATATTGTGAGCTTTAAGAATGAGTGATATTTTGGGGGGGGCTATAGTTTTCTCTTTAACAATGATATCACCAGTCGTATTGTATTAGAGCCCATCCTAATGATCTTGTCTTAACTTAACTAATTGTATATTGATCAACCTTCTTTCTAAATAATTTCATATTCTTAGGTACAAGGAGTTAGAATTTCAACATACAATTTTTGGGGAGTCACAATTCTATAGATGGAGCAAGGGAAGTTTCAATCACTCTAAGGGTCAGCTACCAGAGCAAGACAATCTTACAGCATAGTTGTATTTATGTGGAGGTTGAGATGGAATGTTCAGAGACTCCCCTTAACATTGATTTTAATTCCAAGAACTTTGCTGTTATACAATATTGTCTTTATATTATAGAAAACAATTCAGTCATGTTATTTCATTGAGTCCCTGCTATTGGCCAGACACTGTTCTTAGGTACTATAAATCTAGCCAATGGCCAAAAAGTAATTTCTAATTTAGTCTGAGGAAGCATGTTGTTCAACTCATTGCCTACCAACTAAATATATGAAAAAATCAATTTTTGAGGACCATAATAATATGAATAATTAGATTCTCAAAATGGAAGTGGATGTTAGAAAGAGTTCAAAGAAAGAGTAATGCATTAAATGAATACTTGAGTAAAAAGAAAAAATACAATGTTCCTTTGGCTAATTTTTGAATCCATTGAGAAATGCATTTCTACTTATCCTCAAAAGTATAGCCCATCAAGTATGAAATAGAGTGATCTTTAGGTTTTCAGCCCATTGCAGAGTGACTTTTGAAATGACGTTGCATTTGAAAAGCACGCATGATATTTGTATTGTTCCCTGAGTCTGCAATATCCAGCATGTACCTCTGTGAAGCTGCTGCTGGCTGGGTTTTGTTACATTACTAAGCCTGTTCTGCTCCTGTGCACTAAAGGTCTTTTCAACCCTTAATGTGCATTTATATCTAAAAGCTCCCTTTCCTCCCAGTGGAAAGAGCAGAGTGAAATCCTGAAGGGAGACTCTTTGTTAAAGTTTAACCTGTATCAAAACTACGCTTTCTCTGGCCTACTGTCTGCCAGAGAGCACCAGAAGCTCTGAGCCGTTTGTCTCTGCGGGCCTCTCAGAGAATTGAAGTAATAAGCCATCACTGAGTCACAAAACAATAAAGAATACGCCTCGCAGGAATTGGAAGATGTGTTTCAAAAGCCTTATAGTGCAAGCAGGTGTGTGGTCTACTTATGTGAGATGACTCCAGAAGGCCTCTAGAATACTTTATAAGTAGAAAGAATGTCAGGGAGGAGTATATATAAGAAATAGCTCACACTGAGTTGATTGAATCGTGCTAGGGTTAGATATATGAATGAGCGAGAGTATTAACCCAAGGGGAAATGGTAGTACTGCTTTGGTGGCTATGGTCTATGGGGTCATTCGTTTAATACTCAATATACCACTTGGCTAGTGTGGCTCATCAGTTGAGTTTCAATTTATGAACCAAGAGGTTGCGGTCGTGTCATATGGCTGGGTTGTTAGGCTCCATTCCCAGTGTGGAGTGTGAAGGAGGCAGATGATTGATTCTCTCTGGTCATTGATGTTTCTGTCTCTCTCTCCTCTCCCTTTCCCTCTGAAATAAATTAAAAATATATTTAAAAAACATTAATAAAAACCCACTGTTCTTATCAATAAGTTAAGAATCTGAAATAGATCAATTTTTCAAAAGTCCCTACTATGAACAAACACATATTAATTCTACCTTCTGTTGAGTGAATATTAAAATCTGGAAAAACTCTTTTGAATTATAAGTATTTATTTATTTATTGAATTATAAATCGTATGTTTTTTTTGTTTTATTTTAATAAAGAACCATATGGCTACTAGTCAGAACTGTTTGTAGAACACAAAATTATGAGACAAGGAGTATTACCATCTGGAGTTCTAAAATTTGCAGGCAAAAGTAAAGGCTTTGTGATAGCTTATGTCACTATCAGGATGGTTGGAATACTGCAAAGTATTAGAGGCCAATGGGGTTTCCAAGAGCTAGGTAAGGGTTCCTGGAAGGAGATTATCTCTATAATCCTTTCCCAAGTGCCCAAAGATTCTGAAGTTTATTCAATGCTCCTCGTAAAGGAAGTGAGAGAAATAGTAAATGTGAACTATTACCTTGAGACATGGATAACTTATATACAGCCACCCTGGGTGCTTAAACTAACGACATCATTTGGAGTTTCTTACTACTTGAACCCACTCTACCTTAGGGCAAGGGGAGGCCACCTACATGGTACAGTTGGAGAAATTATAGTCCAATTACCCCACGTTCAAACGTCTTTTATCCCCCAACATGGTACAGCATGAGTCTCCTGGAATTTTCTCTCAATATAAAAATCTTAGTTTTCTTGATATATGAACTATTCATCAATCTTAAAAGCAGTTATGAGCATCTATTGGGGACCAGCTCTGCACTGGTCCCAGAAACAGGAGTTTCAGCAAAAACCAAGAGTTTTTGCTGCTTCTGGGAGTTTACAATCTGAAGATATTTATAGAACAGCCAATTGAAAAGGACTTAAAAATAAAAAATAAAATAAAACAAGGAAGATGGGGAGGAGAAAGAATTAGGGCTTCTGATGAGGGAGAGCTGTAATGGGGAATGGACCAGGAATGAGATGGAATGAAAGGAACCCATGACTTAACTAAGGAGAGGAAAGAGTAGAAGGTTGAGGCAACAGAGAACCAGGGCAGGAAGTAAATTAGGTAGGCCCAGTAGGTCTGATCTGTACCACTGCCCAATGTGCCATGATCATTGCCACTCATATCACTTCTGAAGATGATTAAATATTGCATGACAGTCCTGCACTGGCCTCTAAGAAGCCGCACAGTGAGAAGGTCACAGATCCACTGGCTGCTTGAAGAACACGCTGCTGAGAGGTTCAGTTTGGAAAACAAATCCAGGTGTTTAATGAAAGAAATATTAAATGCACATCTCCATAGTGGGTCCCCTGAAAGTTTTACTCACTTTGCACTTTCTACCACAGCATCTACATGTTTGTGTTATAAATCTAGTGAAGGCAAGCGGCAAATCGTCTCATTTTCTCCTCCATTTAGAAATAATGTAGAAATAACTAAGATTGTAGAAAACGAAGAGGCGGGGTAGTTTAGTGAGAGGGAAAGAGCGTTTTGGAGGAAGGTAAAAATATCTCTGCCCCAGTCCCGCCTCTGCCAGCAGGTGATTTCCAAAAGTTTAAAACACACACACAATTCAGCATTGATGGTCCTGAGTTTCTCTTCTGAAAAGCGAAAAAGCTGAGGTCTGACTTCTAAATATATATCCATCTCTATCGTGCTATGACTCTGGTTATCTAAACTTACATTACCGGGCCAGGAATATTCCCAAGCACTTAAGTATTCTAGGAACTATATCAGAGGCATTGGATAAAAGCATTTCCAAATCCCTGCTTCCTGGCATTCTTGGAGTTTAATCCATGTTGGCAGCGTCTATCAAAATCTATGTCCTGCAAGTTGAGGTAGTTGTAGAGTGCACAGCGATTCAATTCACCTGACTATGAATCACGACAACCCACATGATGTAAGTCCAAAGGTGTGTGAGTGAGGACAGTGGGAATGTTCCCTGAAATGATGCAATGGGACAAGATGAAGATTGAGAAAATCATGTTCTCTATCCACTCACTCTGAGAGAAATGGTATGAAGAGACGAATGTTCAAAAGCTGCTTTTAGGAAATCAGGTCTTGCTAGTGAGAGAGGAGCTCCTACTGGGACAGTGAAAGGCTCTTGGTGGTGACTACAGTCAAGGGAAATCAAGAGAGTATTCCCACCAGGAATGATGGAATGGATAAGCTCAGCATGAAATAAAATTGAAAAATTGAGATAGTAATTATCACTCCCAACTGTAGGATTGAAGTAGGAACTGGAATAGAGGAGATAGTTATTGCTTTGAGGTGATCCTTAATATCAGATTTTAAAGTGACCTGGATAAGTTATAAGAGACACCATTTACCAAAGAATTGTTTCAACATAACACCTGCCATGTAATATGAAAAGAGAATAAAGTAAATCCTTAAAGTTGGATGATATAAAATTGCACAAAGGAAAAAGCAACATTTTTAAAGCAATTCTTTTTTTGAAATCATCAAGAACTAGTCTATCTGAAATCAGCAAATAGGAAATAGAAAACCTAAAAATTAAGGGTGTGTTACATAACCTATAGTAACCCTAAAGTGTAACTCTTCTACTTTCTTGTTACATAGAAGATGTGGTGCTCTATAAGTTTCCATATATATAAATTCATGGTATTTCACTCATTTTGAAGATAAAAAATATGGATTTTATATGAAAGTCTGAAGCTATAATCTATAAGATTTCCCTTTGTTTAAAATACGTACATATGCACAAATAAATCAAATACATTCACTTAGAGGTCAGCGAGGATATTCTGGATCATTGAAACCATCATTGGATAAAATACACTTCAATTACCTTAAAGCATCCAGGGTGGTTAATTATCTAGTCTGGCCTTGGGAGTCTCCCAAGATCAGGTTCCTGCTGCATTTTGTTCCATTTAATATATCAAAGTCTTTGCATGCCTTTTTTGTTTGTTTAATATATTTTATTGATATCAGAGAGGAAGGGAGAGGGAGAGAGAGATAGAAACATCAATGATGAGAGCGAATCATTGATTGGTTGCCTCCTTCCAGCCTCCTTTCCCCACTGGGAATGAAGCCCACACCCAGAACAACCAGGAATCTAACTATGACCTCCTGGATTCTAGGTCAAAACTCAATCATTGAGCCATGCCAGCAGGGCAGGGTTTGCATTCTTCTTGGCAGTACAAGAGTTGAAGCAAAAAAATATGAACGAAAAACATTGTGTTTTTTTGTTTGTTTGTTTTTTCTTAAAATGTGAAATGTTGTTTTTTTCTAATAAATACAGATATTATTTTGAAAGTCTGACCCATTACACCTTGTTTAGTCTCACACATTTCCAAAATCCCTGCTACCAAAATGTGTGACACAAAAGTCTTTCCTCTCAAAACACTTCGAATCACCTTCCTTTCTGATTTGCATATAATGATAAAGAATCCTGCCTCTTCTCATTGTGAAGGATTTGCATTTTGGATGAACCCGGTATCAAGGTCATTAACCCAAACTTTAAAACCATCTCAGGATTAGAAGAAATAAATGTTTTCCCCTTACTTTCTTACATGAAACCATTAAATCTAAGCACATAAAAGTGTTCTCATGGTTGACAGGAAAGTTAGAATCCAGAGGGCATGTCTGGTTCCATAAAAGATGGGAAGTTTAAGTAAATAATACATGTAGAACTTTTAGTTCTTAAAAGCTTCCTCATGGCAATGTAGGGTGGCCTGTTCTCTGGGTCACAGTACTTTAGTTAATGGATCTTTCTGTTGGTAAGACAAGAAATTCATTGTTACTGAACAATGTACCTATTTCAAAAAAAAAATGTCAAGAGGAGAAAAATAAATTGCTTTTTATTCGATCCTCAAATCTAAGAATGTTAATGACGGAAAAGGTCTTTGAAATCACTAAGTCTAACACCTTCCCTTTACAAACATTGAAAGTAAATCTCATAAGGCGGGGAAGGAAAGTCTCTCTGAAAGGTCAAAAAACTAGTTGGGTCTATTAAGTTCCAGAAATCACTTTTTCCTAAGACATACAAAGATTCCCCAGCAAATGCATTATCTAGATCAAAACTGGCAGTATCCTAAGAACAATAAAAGTGTTTATGAAACAGGCTGGCAGGAATTAATTTACTTTTTAAATAGCTTTCTCCAAATTTCTAAGGAAACCTAGATGTCCTAACTATATATTATTGATTTACTTATTATTAGAAATGAGAAGCAATTTTTTAAATATGTAAACCAAAGTCATATTTATTTATTTTTGTTTCAATAAGACCTTAGTTTCCCAAGAATCAATTAAGATCATTAATTAATTTTTATCTTATTCTTCTTTATCATTTCTTTTCTTGAACAACTTTTACCCAAAACCCTTAGGTCTGGCCAATCTTGGGAGACTTAAAAGAGACAGTGTCACAATAATGGCACCTAAAGTGGCACATAAAGTCCAACCTGGGAGAGAATGGTCTCCACTTGGGGATGGTGGCAGCCCAGCAGATGGTGTTGAATCCCCTCCATGAGGAAGAAGGTGGCCATATGGGAGGGCAACCGGATAATGGGCAGTAAGAGCAGAGGCAGCGTGAGGAGAGGGTCCATCTGTGTTCAGGGGACAGCAGCCAAGACCTGGGCCAGGGTGTCAGACTCTGAGTGGCATCAGGAGTCTGTACTCACAGACGGGTGCTCTAAGGGAATCTTGTGCTCACCTGTGTGGGAAAAGCATCCCCACAGAAAAGTGATCTAGCATGGGAAAAAGACAAAGAACTAATTGGCCTTATCTTGTTGGATTGAAGTTGAAACTGATTACTCAGCCTGCTCAGGACAATGCCCGCTGATCTTTCTTCTCAGACCATTTCCACAAAGCAGTGCTCTCTGTGGTCCTTTCTTGTGCAAAGGCACATGAGGAAGGCTCTAGAATGTCGATTTATACAGATCTGCAGAAGGCAGGAGCACAGCAAACTTATCCTACTATGTCCTGAAAAATGCCAGAGGCAGGTATTTTATTATGGGGATGGAACACACTTTGCAATCTGTGTTGCTGTACCTATGATTCACTCTAGCTTTGATCACTGGAGAGGATAAATTGTTCCAGAATTTAGGGTATCAGGATGGTATTGGAGCAACTTTCTGAATTGTTATAATGATCGGAATAAAGTTTTCCCATTTTATTTCATTGAAATTATTGATATTATTAAGATATTAGCTCTTCATTCAATATTATCAAATATATGTTCTTTTGGCATATGTCTTGTGATGTCACTATCTAACAATCTCCTAACTTATGTGTTGTAGAAAAAGTAGACATGGTTCTGGTAGGTGGCATTTATTCAATGTCACGAGAGCTGGCAGAAAATGAACTAGCAGGAAAATTGTAAGTCTGGTTTTGGTTATAAGGCATCTGTTTGGGATCCAGCATGCTATTTGTCATTTTTATCCATTTCACAATTTCACTTCTAGTGCAATGACTCTTAGAATCTCATAATTAGAATATTATATTTGACAAAATGTTGTAGGTGATTTTACCATCATTTAAGGAGAATGGAATTTCTTCTCAGAATTGTTAAAATATCTTTCTCTTTCTCCACTTTTTATGTAGGAATTTGATAGAAATGTTTTTAGGAAATCTGAGTCTACTCCCTTAGAGTTTATGTTCTCCTTGGACATTTATTCAGACTCTAACATTTTAGTCTGCTGTAAATTTTAGTTGCTATTCTAGTCTTTACAAACAACTTTTCAAAATTTGATGTAAGTTCTTAATTTGACATTAAAATTGGCAAGTTTTTGGTGCACGTGATACAACACAAGCTTCAACTTATTTCATTAATCTCTACTACTTTTGTTGAATCCCTTTGAGAAGCAGCAAAGACACTATCACATCAATTGTACTAGTTATTTGTGGGAAGGAGAGGTGCTCTGAGTTTTGCCTACAGCAAAAGCAAACTCTTTAGAGTCCACAGGTGAGGAAGCATACTGAAAAAAAATCCAGGTGCAGGAGGTAAATCTCAATATCAAATAAAATAGTTTATTTTATTTAGTATTGTCTTATAAGTGCAATTAAAGAGAAGTTAAGTGATAAGGCTATGGTTCATGAAAATGTTTCAGTGGATAATTTGGACTATCAAAACTGAAATTGCAGCTTCTGGTATAAGTGAGATTTCTTGCCTGCTTTTGGTTGAATGCCTAAAATTCTCAATAGGTCAGAATCATATAAACCTATATCTGGGATTTTCTAAAGAAATAATTTTACATTTTTACAGAAACTAGAATAAAGACCTGGTATTCAGTATAGAAATAAAAAATAAAAACAAAATATAAAAAACCACAAATTTATCTAAAATCAGAGCAAATATTATACTGTATAGCAAATATATCACATGAAATCAATCTATTAAAATTGGTAGAGGCAATAACCAACCACAAACCATATTCTAATACAAATGTATTACAGTTTATGATAACAAAGTTCTTATCTTGTTCCTTTATAAAGATAAATGTGAATACAATAAATAATATAAATTCTTTAAGAATTTCAAAGGTTTCTGGGCAGATTTTGATAAATATCTTTGGGGAAAGTTAAAGAGAGACTGAAGAGCATCCAAAAACTTTATGAGAAAATGTTCTAATTTGATTTCTCTCTGAGTCATTATAAATTTACTAGAGGCCCAGTGCATGAAGATGTGTGCGAGAGTAGACTTTCCTTCCCCTGGCTGCTGGCACCACTTTCTCTCTGGCCAGAGCTGCCTTCCACCTCTCACCTTGTCGTGTCAATTTGCATATTTCCTCTTTATTGGCTGTGGGTGCCACCATCTTTGTCATGGAATTACGGTTAATTTGCATATTCTGTCTTTATTAGATAGGATGGCTAGAAATCAATGCATGTTTTTCTAGACTTTAAGTTGTATCTGTCATTTTCTATGTTCTTAAATTCATATCCTACTTATTTCAGTATTATTCCTAATATTGATGCAGACCTTAATTATATGTCAGATAATCCAGGATTTGTTCTGATAAACTGAAGTAGGTACTATAATTATTATTCTTTACCAAGGGAAACCATAATCTTGAAGTTAATGGTGAATCTTATACTCAAATTCAGATGCACCTGCTGCTGAAACCTAGGCTACTACTGCTTTACGATTTTACCTGCTAAAGTTTCAGTCTTATCTTAGTGCACTATCCGTATGAAATCTGAGAACTCAACTGTCCAAATAAGGCAACCTGGATCCCTTGATATACTTTGAACTGTATGTCACCTGTTCTAGACTAATAAAATCATCACTGCCCACATTATTTTATTGGCTTACATTATACAGTCTCCTGTCATTGTGCATTTGACTCTTCTTAAGGCTTATAAGATTCTAGCCAGTAAAACTTAAAAACTAATTTCCTTTGTTAATGGTTTGGTGAAGCTATTTGTAAGCTCTAGCCTGGTTGTCTAGCTCTGCAGTTAGTATTGAGGTCCAGGACAAAAGATAAGAATAAACAGCCTTCTGAGTTCAGTGTGAAGGCAGCACACTTTAACTAGTGAAGATTTTTAAGGGGTGGCTAAATCTTAGAGATGTCCTACTTGGGCGACCCAATGCCTCACTGTCTGAATGGACAGACTTTACACCCACCTAGGAGATGATTATCATTTCTATCCCTATTATTCACAGGAAGACATTCAGGCTTAGGTAAGTAGTGCAGCTTATGTAGGGGAATCTAGGTGGTCCATGGCAAAACTGAATTTCTACACCAGTTGTTGCCAAATGTTAACAAATTGCTAAGAGCTACATATGTCACAAAGACATTAAAATAAAGAGTAACTTCGGGTCCATACAATAGGGAGTGAGGAACTAGTCCTGCTCTCCTAGGATACACCGCATAACCTCTGAAGAGAGAATGGATGATCAAAAATAAACTCACCCATAGCAGTGAGTAACATGCTAAATGACTGTACCTTTGCAACACCCACCAGCCAATCAGGAGCAAGTATGCAAATTAACCCAACAAAGATGGTGGGCTAATTTGTATATACAGGCACCAAGCAGCCAGGGCCAGGAAGGACACTTGTTTTGTCACCATGGCAATGACGCTGACATTCTGCAACACCTCAGCCACTTCGGTCTCTAGGCAGTGTGGGAAGGCAGAAAGGTGGCTCCAGGCTGGAGCAAAAAGGCTGTTCTGACCAGAGTGAAGGCAGTGCTGGCAGCCAGGGGAAGGAAGGCCTATTCTTGCATGAATCTTCATGTATTGGGCCTCTAGTAACCTTATATTTACCATATGTATCAATCACATATTTCTTAAATTTACCTTAACAAAGTTACACATTATTACCATATTCTTATTAAGTTTCTACTGAAGACATTAAGGATAATAATGATATTATTAATTATTAATCTGGGAAAAGGCTAACTTGAATTCAATTACATATGGGAATAAATTATTTTATAGAAAGTATAGAACTTTTTTTCTTTTATTTAAATTTTATAAATCTTTATTGTTCAGATTATTACAATTGTTCCTTCTTTTCCCCCCATAGCTCCCTTCCACTTGGTTCCCACCCCACCCTCTGTCCTTATCCACCCCCCTCAACTATCCTCATCTATAGGTGTACAATTTTGTCCATATTCTTCCTGTACCCCTCGAAAATTGTCAGTCCACTCCCTTTCTATACCCCTGAATCTATTATATTCACCCATTTATTCTGTTCATCAGATTTTTTTTATTCATTTGATTTTTAGATTTACCTGTTCATAGATACGTATTTGTAGTAATTTTTATCTTTACATTTTTCTTCTTCTTCCTCTTCTTAAAGAGTACCTTTCATTCATTCATATAATCCTGGTTTGGAGATGAAGAACTCCTTTAGTTTTTTCTTATCTGTGAAGTTCTTTATCTGACCTTCAATTCTGAATGATAACTTTGCTGGGTAGAGTTATCTTGGTTGTAAGTTCTTGCTATTCATCAGTTTCAATATTTCTTCCCATTCCCATCTTGCCTGCATAGTTTCTGCTGAAAAAAATCATCTGACAGTCATAAGGGTACTCCCTTGTAGGTAACTAACTGTTTTTCTCTTCCTGCTTTTAATATTCTCTGTCTTTTGCTCTTGGTGTTTTAATTATGGTGTGTCTTGATGTGGTCCTCTTTGGATTTCTTTTATTTGGGGTTCTGAGCACTTCCTGGACTTGTAAGTCTATTTCTTTCACCAGGTAGGAGAACTTTTCAGTCATTATTTTTTCAAATAGGTTTTCAGTATCTTGCTCTCTCTCTTCTTCTGGAACCTCCATAATTCAGATGTTGGTATGCTTGAAGTTGTCCCAGAGCTCCTTACACTAACTTCATATTTTTGAATTCTTTTTTCTATTTGCTTTTTCATTTGAGTGTTTTATGTTTCTTTGTATTTGAAATCTTTGACTTGATTCTTACAATCCTCTGGTCTGCTGTTAGATCCCTGTGTACTATTTTTTTTTTTAATTTCAGTCAGTGTATGCTTAATTTCTAGTTGGTCCTTTTTCATATCCTCAATGGTCTTGCTAAATTTTTGGCCTTTTCTAGAAAATTCTTGAAAAACCTTATAACTGTGGTTTTGAACTCTATGTTCAGTCATTTGCTTTCCTCCATTTCTTTCATTTGTGATCTATTTCTTTGTCTCCGCATTTTGGCTCCTTCCCTCAGTTGACAGAGAGGCTTTGTGTGTTAGGTGCCCTATAGGGCCCAGGGGCTCAGCCACCCCAGTTACCTGAAGTGGACACTCTTGGTGCACTCCTTTGTGGGCTGTGTGCCCAGTCTTTTAATTGTTAAGGCTTAATTATTGTTGGTATTACTGGGAGAAATTGACGTCCAGGCCAATTGGCTATGAGGATCAGCTGTGTCTATGCTGGGAGAACTTCTGTGCTGGAGACACCCTTATGAGACAAGACTTGCAAAAGCCTCTGTGCTCAGCTTGGATGGAGTGGAGTCTCAGGGTGGAGCAGACAGCATTGGTTTCCCATCAACCCTGCTCTACTAGGTCCCTGTGTCTCAGTGTCCCATGGCAATCACTGCAAACACCTCTGAGAGAAAGCCGCCCTCAAATTCCACCCACTGCCAGAGAATCCAGTTTCTTCCCAAATGAGTCTGGGTCCCCAGAGTCTTGCCTGGAACTGTAGTTCAGTGCAGTCAAGAGCTTTTGTCTCCCTCTTGCTTGAAAAAGCCAACCACACACTCAGTTGCTGGTGCTTTCCACACCACACACGTGTCTCAGTACCTCTGCCTTCTTCACCTCCTCTGTGAATCTCAGTGTGCTTTTCTCTTTCCTTCTAGTTGTAGAATTTCCACTCAGCCAGCCTTCCTGTGGTTCTGGATGATTTATTTTTGTCTTTTAGTTGTAGTTTTGAAATTGTTGTGTGAGGCAGCAGTTTAGGTGTTTATCTATACCACCATCTTGGTTTCTCTCCAGGTATTCTTTGGAACTGTTTTCTTAAAGCTTAAAATCCAGGCAGTTTTTTCCATTAGCATTACATATATGAGTTTCTATTTGTTTATTTATAAAATAGCTATTCATGTGAAAGCTACATCCTGTGGAGTGACTGCAGGTGCTTAATTGCTTGCCCCTAAGCAAACCATTACTGTGGCATAACTCCATTATAGTGTGCTGAGAAAATTCTATGAGTAGAAATAGCTTTTAAGTAAAGTTTTACACCCTATTTTGCAACCAATTCTCCTTCCATATGAACTAAATTTATTTTAGCTAACATTCCCTTTTGCTCAATAGACCAGGCAATATTGGAAAATCCAGTGACTGTACTTCCTCAGTCATACCTGGTAAAATTTCAAAAGAAATCTGCTTTGTATCTGCTACCTTTTCCATGTAAAAATGCAGAATGAGCTTATAAATATACAAACAGATTGATTGTGAGCCTTAATTGTGCATATGTAATTAATCATTAGGTGATGGTGGGGATGGTAATATGGTGTTTTCTGAAATGTCAATATCCCTTTGGTGGCTTAACTTTTTATATTCCTTCTGCTCAAAATAGTAAACTGCTATCCTTTCCTTAAGTTTATGTGTGAAGTAGTCCTGCTTCACTATTTCTATCATTTTACCTTGGCATAGATAACAGGAAAGAATCATTTTCTGATAGTCATCTGAAAATCAATTTTAAGTACATATTTTTTCTTATCTCCTGAGTGGTTTAATTGATGGTCATAAAAAAAAGAGAGAAAAAATTAAAGAAGAAACTAGAAGGAAGGTAATATCTAAATATGCTCTGTTTATTCATACTTCTTAATAAAGCCACAGCCACAGCCTCCTGACAAAGAAATCATAAAATGTTTGTTTATCTTCTAGAGGCTAATGTGATCATTAACATTCTCAGGGTAAAATGATTGTCCAACTGCATCAAATTCAAGTTTTTCACTTTCCATGCTTCCGATTAAGCACCTTTTAACCATTTGTGGCTAAATAAATTTAGACAAAAATAAATTTAAGCATATGATAGCTTTAGTAAATGGTCCAAGTTCCAAAAAAAAATGAAATAAAATAATGAACAGCAAGAGGTGAATAGATTGGAGAACAAAGATGGTGGCACAGGTATTTACCTGTATGTGTTGCCTCTCACAACCACACCAAAACTACAACTAAAAGACAAAATGACTATCTCCCAGAACCACAGGAAAGCTGGTGGAGTGGAAGTTCTACAACTAGAAGGAAAGAAAAAAGTGCATTGAGACCTGGTGGGACCTGCAGAGACTCAGAAAGGCTCAGGTACAGAGACTTGCACCATTTTTTTTTTCAATTGGGAGGGAGTTACAAGTTCCTGACAAGATTCTGAGGACCCAGACTCATACAGGTAGAAATTGGACTGTCAGAAAGAGAGGGTGGCTTTCTCGTAGAGGTGCACACAGAATCACTGTTTACTGCGCTGGGGCACGGGACTCCAGGCACAGAGTAGAACTCTGAAACCCAGAGACACAGAGAGGGCTGACTGGCAGCCATTGCAGTTTGTCACGCCCTAGGGATCCTTTGCGACCCTGCCCCACCCAATTTACAACCCCCCAGCTATGCTCAGTGGCTTTTGCATATGAATGGCCTGCCCTATGGCAGCTTAACCTAACAAATTGCAACTGGGTCAGAAAACTCCAAAACTTCCAAACTCAAAGCAAAGAGGATACATCTGCAGATCTCCCTGTAGCTCCTGCTGGGTGGCCTTAGACAGTAGCTGACTTGCACCTCCCTGGAGATCCAGGAACCAGTATACCTGAAGGTCAGTGTGAGAGGACACCAGGTTTCAACTCCTCACATACATAAGTGACATACTCAAGAGGCAGACTCAATGAGCACCAAAGCCGCACTGAAGCAAGTTCTGCCCCATAGGGGTGTCTCTAGCACAGCAGTTCTTCCATTATAGACCCAGCTAATCCTCATAGTCAATTGGTCTGGAGATCAATTCCTCCCAGTGAACCAAGAGCAATCAAGGCTTAACTATGACAAGATTGTGTACCCAGCCGACAAACAGTGCACCAAGAGTATCTACCTCAGGCATTGGGGAGGTGGAGCTACTAGGCCATAAAGGACAACTAGCACACAAGACCACTCCATCAACACAGGGAAGCAGCCAAATGAGAAGACAAAGAAACATGTCATGAATGAAAGAAATGGAGGAAAGCAAACTACTGGACATAGAGTTCAAAACCACATTTATAAGGTTACTCAAGAATATTCTACAAACCGTCAAGAAACTTAGAATCTTAATGAGAATGCCAAAAATATGGAAAAGGACTAGTCAGATATTAAGCATGAACTGTCTGAAATAAAGAATAATATGTGGAAATTCTATAGCAGACTAGAGGACCCCAAGAATCAAACCAAAGATTTGAAATATGAGGAAGCAAAAAACACCCAACCAGAAAAAGAAAAAGAAAGAAAAGAATCCAAAAATGTGAAGATAGTGTAAGAAGCCTATGGGACAACTTCAAGTGTACCAACATCAGAATTATGAGGGTGCCAGAAGAAGAGAGAGACCAAGATACTAAAATCCTTTTTGAAGAAATAATAACTGAAATCTTCCCCCACCTGGTGAAAGAAATAGACTTACAAGTCCAGGAAGCACACAGAACCCGCAACAAAAGGAATCCAAAGAGGACCATGCCAAGACACATCATAATTAAAATGCCAAGGACTAAAGACAAAGAGAGAATCTTGAAAGCAGCAAGAGAAAAACAGTTAGTTACCTATAAGGGAGTACCCATACAAGTGTCAGCTGATTTCTCAACAGAAACTATGCAGGCCAGAAGGAAGTGGCAGGAAATATTCAAAGTGATGAATAGTAAGTATCTACAACCAAGATTATTCTACTCAGTAAAACTATCATTCAGAATTGAAAGTCAGATAAAGAACTTCACAGACAAGAAAAAGCTAAAGTAGTTCATTGCTACCAAACTGAGATTATATGCAATGTATTCTTTAAGAAGAAGAGGAAGAAGAAGAAAAAGGTTAAGATAAAAATTATGAACTACAAAGGGATAACAAATACATACTTATAACAAATGAATCTGAAAATCAAGTGAATAAAAAATCTGATCAACAGAATAAACTGGTGAATATAATACAATAAGGGGAATAGAGCAGGAATGGACTAACAATTCTCAGAAAGGAAGGGAGTATGAGGGGACAAAAATCTTATACCTATGGATGAAGACAGTGGCAGGTGGTAAGAGTATGGGGTGGGGGTGAGGGATCAGGTGGAGGGGAGTTATGGGGGTAAAAAAGAGGAACATCTGTAATAAACTGAACAATAAAGATTTATTAAAATATAAAAATTAAAAATAAAATATGAAAAAATGTAGTGAATGGATTAATGTTTCCAAAGAGACACATGTTTGGCTTGGGAATTGCTTCTTTACCTTCTCCCTCCTGTCCAATTTTTTACTCCTCTGACACTTCTGGCAAAATCCCTAGCTCCTACTGCCTTCACTCAGGAATCCATCAACCTCCAAACAGCCTTATAAGAACCCCTGAGTCCCTGTTACTGGAGTTCTTACCAACCTGTTCTAGAATCCACTAAACTGCCTTATTTATTTAGAAAAATCAAACAAACAAAAAAACCTGATAGTATAACTTAAACTTAAAAAAATTAACTAATAAAAATAGCAGTGGAATTTGGTATACTCTTTCGGTAACTCAATATTCAGATCTTCTTATATAGGAATCTTAGTCCTCCTCCCCCCCCAAAAAATGCAAAGGAAACATTATTAACATTCATTTCATCATTTTTGTCAAAACAAAATGAAACAAATATAATGAAAAGCAAAACTATACAATGATAATATTTGCTTGAGTTTGAGGCTTCAACTTGCTTAGTTGAATATTACAAACTTTACAACATTGGGAAAAAAATTATTTAGAGTCTCAGGTTCAAAGATCAACTTAAATATCTATTTTGATAGGCATTATGCTAAATGCATTCACCTTTATATTCTTATTTAATACTTAAAAAACTTATAAAATAAAAGTTTCTAAAACTAAAAGTCACTATATTTTACTGTACGCTATGACAAACATATACCTATTTCTTTGTAAAGAGACAGAAAATAATCTAGGTAAATGAGCTTTATTGTGTGATGCCAGGTCTGTGTTGTCCTTTTACAACATTCCTTTCTTTTAATCCTATGTTTACATTTTGAGAAAAAAATAAGACTAGAGAACTGTAGACCTGGAAATAATATTATGTTAGGGTCTAAAATGTTAATTGGATAAGTGTTGGTAATGACAGCAGACATGAATTCCGAAACAATAAATAATTGTTAAACTTTTTATTTGAGAGAAAATAGTATAGCTTGATTAGAGAATTCTCTCATGCAATATTGATAAATATAAATGACCCATTTAATTTTTTTTCTACAATCTGATTGAGATCTTGATTTTGTTTTTGCATCAATTGACATAACCAGGTTAAAAAAGAGAGAGAGAGAGACCTGAAAACCTGAAAATCTCAAATATCACCTTTTTGGGAGATGCTGTTACTTGATTGCTTGGAAAAAAGTAAAGAAGACCACTCTCATATACATATATCCAACTCAAGATATTCATTCAATTTTCTAGTAAGATATTTTCTGAATTCAAGTACTAACCTAAACTTACAAATTAAGTGGAATAATGGAAAACTTACCCTTGGAATTCAAGAGAATGTCCCTCTTTGGCATGTGGTGGAAATTCAGCTTTTGAAGTCAAAATCTTGTTTCTCATTTGGACCTTAAACAAGGCCAAACAGCACTTTATATGTCAAAACCTGGCCATGGCAATTGCCAAAGTGGAAATCAACTATGAAAGTGATTTGAGAAGAATGCCAGGTGTTGGAAAATAAGAAACACCTTCTAATCACAGAAAAAAATAAATAAAAAAGAAATACTATTTTTTACAGTTTGCTCACTTGAGATCAGTAGAAAGAGAAAATATGAATCGGTAAGTTGATAATAATAAATCCCATTATCTCATTCTTGACAATTACCTAAAAATAGAATCCTTTCTAAAAAAAAAAAAAAAAAGGGAATAGTCTTTTTATCTGCAACATTTAGAATATGTGTTATAAAAAAGTCCTGCTGGAAGGTCATTCCAGCATGTCATAATTGAAAGAGTTTCATCAAAAGGTTGATGGAACTTGGGGACTTAACAAGGACTGAGTCACATATGTTGTCTCCTGTTGGGAATGGCTAAAGGCATTTCCCTAAACCTGAAAAGGATGCATTAAATTGATTGTTTGCTGAGAGACAGCTCAGGGCATCTTAATCTACATGTTATTGCCTCCTACTGGCCAAACACCTGAACAGCCGTAGGCTATTCCACATTCTGACAATGAACTCTGTAGATGAAACCCTACCCTCTGATGTGTATATCTCCACTTTGCCTTAATCTCCACCTGGTAAGGCAGGCACCTAGCTTGCCTTCCCAATAGCTGGGATTTCAGGGGTCCTGGTGTTTACCCACCTGGGACTGGAAGCAATGCAGAGTTAACAGAGATTATCTAATGTATAGCACTCAATTTTTCATGGACATAAAAAATCCCCAAGGTTCATCCTGTGAAAGGCCTCTCTTTAATAGATTCAGACTTGGTGCGTCTGGGGCAGGCCTTCGTATCTATATTTTAATAAGCACTCCAAGGGAATCTGTTATAGAACATTCCAGACTACATTTGAAGAAAAGAAAATCTAGTGCAACCTTCTGTTTTTAAAGATAAGAACTCTGCTCAAGAAAATAAAATGATGCTCTAAGCTGTCAATACTTCCTGTTCTATAAACCAAAAGAAGTGTAAATATTTATTTAATAATTCATTTGAAATAAGACCACTGATGCAAAAGGAAGCACATGTTTATAAAAAGAAATGCATTTTCCACAATAAAAAAAGTAATTTAGTTAGATTTGCTTCATAGTTTTGGTGTACATTTCTGTAAATTGCTTTAATGTATTTTTCAATAAAACAACTGAATGATCCTATTTTTTCTGCATTTAATGTTTTAATAAGTTATTTTGGATGAGATGTGAAGAAAACTCGACATCATACAGATATGTAATTTTTTTTCAAAAAGTAGACACTTTAAAGGCCTTTTCAGTTAATAATGGATGTTCTTTTTCAGAAAACTGAATGGGCAGCAGCCTTTTCCTACTAACGCTACAATGGGTGTTTTATAATGTCTTGAAGCTTTTAATGTAAAATGTGGAAAAAATGTTAAACAATACAATATTGTTTTATAAGCCTTTGCCTAGAACTTAAAAAGAGTCAAAGGTGTAAATGTTTAATGGGGCATTTTAACAACAAAGCATCATTAGATTTTATTAGACAAGTATAACGTATCCAAAATGAAATATAAACATATATGTGTATATATATACAAATCCAAGTTTTTCTATTGTATATATGAATACAATACTACTTCCAACAGTAAAGACTTGAAAAAATAAAAAAAAATATATTTTTTTCTTTTATACCACAATACTTGAAATACTTTAAACATGTTATGTATGTATGGTGCCTCTGTCCCATCTCTTTTTAAAGAAAAAAAGTAAATAAATAAATAAATAAATAAGTTGAAGTATATAAATATTATGTTCAAGAGTTGCTTCCTCAGATTTAGAACCCTGTTGTTGCAAAAATAATGCTGTGGAATACTGAGGAGCTGCTAATATTTCTGCTCTGGGAGAAATAAGACTGAGAGAAAATAAAATAATTAAAATCACCAGAAATAGCTGTGATAGATACTTATGCCCTAGTCTCTGTCTCCTAATCCACAATGCTCTTTCCAGGTGAAGAGAAGAAACAGGGAAGGGCTAATTTATCACAGAAATAGCTAGCTGAAACTGGTTTGGCTTAGTGGATAGAGCATCAGTCTGTGGAATGAAAGGTCAAAGGTTCGATTCCGGTCAGGGGCATGTATCCTAATAGGGGGCATGCAGCAGGCGGCTGATCAATGTCTCTCTCTCATCGATGTTTCTAACTCTCTATCCCTCTCCCTTCCTCTCTGTAAAAAATCAATAATACATACATATATATATATATGAAATTATCTAAAAGCACCTTGAAGAGCTCAGCATCCTTTCACTTAATTATCCCTTCTTTCTGTCCATCTGCCCTGCCTTGTTACTTACTTTAGTCCTCTTTTATCTATTTCCACCATCCTGCTGTCTCATTCTGTCCATTACCTATCATCTATTATCTATCATCTATCTATCTATCTATCTATCTATCTATCTATCTATCTATCTATCTATCTAAATATATCTATCATCAATCTATCCATCTATCCATCTATTCTTTATCTGTGTATCTATGTATGTACCTACTTAAGTTGTGGATTTGTGGATTTATTTTTCCTCAGCTCTTCTCTGGTTTTGGTCCAATTTTGTGTGGGGTTCAGGTGTAATGGGGCTTCAATCCCTCTTATCTATAATAAGTACACATGATCAGTAAGGATTACACATGAAAAGTGAATATAGACTTACAGCCATCCACATACTGACCTTATTTCCATACATGTGCATGTATATCGATGTCGGCAAATATTGTGAGTACTCAAAATAATAAACACAAATATTGGCTTGATGTGTTAATTTTAAAAGATGTGTTAATTAGAAAATGTTTTAACTACCAAAGAAAACCTATTTGAGAACCAAAAACGTTATGAGTTGGTAAGTATGTACTATATGAATGCGTAGTTAGTGTAATAAAATCATGCTAGAGGCCTGATGAACAAAATTCATGCAAAGGGCTCAGCCCTCACAGCCCTGGTTATTCTGGAAGGTCATTCAGCTGCCCAGTCTAATTAGTATACTATGTTTTTATGATTATAGATTCCTTGATCAGCACTGAACAAAGAATAATAATTTGTCTTACAAGCTTGATTGAGGTTTGCATAGAAAGAAGATACTAGAGGGGAAATGATACAAGTAGGTCAAAGAGATGGGAGAAGAATTTTAATTCACAACTTCGAAAACTGCTGTTTAGGTTTACCACATTTTTCCCTAGGAGACTCTCCGTTTTAACAAATGTTCTGTATGCAGTTGGGAAATACATATCCAGAGTCCAAAAGGTGTTGATTTTCTTTGGCCCAATTAAATTCACTTTTTAAAATTACTCAAAGGCAATATTAGAAGTATAAAGATTTTGGTATGAGGTTACGAACTGTAGCATTTCTTGTAATAAAATGAATAAAAAGAATAAGCAAATTGGTAAACAAAAGAGGATATGTTAGATAAAGTATGGAACATCCAAATGATTGAATATTATGCTGCCATGAAACATACGGTTTTCAAAGAAAACTAGGAATTTAAAATAGATACAGAGATGTGTGTATAAAGATATATTTATATGTATGGGAATGTATGTGATACTATATATACGTGTTTAATTAAAATACACACTTCAACAATGTCATTTTTATAGAGAAGTTGTACATGTGAACATTTTACCTGCAAACAGGACTAATAAAAAATACATCAAAATGCTAATAATTGTATCTCTGGGTGATAATGTTCTGGGTGACTAAAAGCTTCATATATTTCTACACTTTCAAATTATTTACACAAATCCAATACTGTCTTATAATGAAAAAGTGAAATTGCTTTTAAAAGTGTTGCCTGTGTCCAGCATTTGTATCTCCAAACTCCATTGCCATCTTTCATCAGTGATGTCTGGTCTCAGTGCAGTTCAGTGAAAGATCAGAAATACTAAAGCTACTTTAAATTAAAAAAAAAAATATATATATATATATACATATACATATATATACATATACATACATACATAATATATATATACATATATATATATATATATATATATATATATATACACACACATACATATATATATTACTTATTTTTTACAGAGAGGAAGGGAGAGAGATAGAGAGCTAGAAACATCATCAATCAGCTACCTCTTGTACACCCCGTACTGGGGATGTGCCCACAACCAAGGTATATGCCCTTAACCAATATTGAACTGGGGACCTCTCAGTCCTAAGACCGATGCTCTATCCACTGAACCAAACCCATTTCAGCTAAAGCCACTTTCAAAGGCACCCTTTCAGCAACACTCCTTAGGCTTATCAAGATGTGTTTTGGCCAAAGGTCATGGTCAGCAACATCCTCACAAAGCCCAGTGCTCTCTTTACATGTTTCTCTGTGTATGAAGCAGAGGGTCCTGTGTGTCACCCCAAGGTGTCCCCACACTGTCCATCCACGTAGTAAGTCTGGGTGTCTTTAATGAGTTCAATGAGCTCGGGATGTTTTCCTAACCTTGGAAGAGGGAACTCTTCTGCACCATTCGCGTACCCAGCCGGTCGCTGTATATCTTGGCAGAGGCCCGCTTCTTTCTGAGGAAAGAGAAATATTTCCATTCGTTAATAAGCCATTCCAGGTTCCCTGCGATGTTATAAATAATCCCGCAAACAGCCGGCTTTATTCTGCTTAATTCGAGATGGCAGATTGCAAACGTCGAGAAGTTCACTCTCCACATAAGCCAGGCAACTGGACTCTGACCAATGCTCTCCTTCCTGGTGCGATGAACTTGATCTTGAGGCTCTCTCTCCGGAAGGCAGCTGAGGGCCTGCCTGGCCTTGCAGGCGCTGGAGGGTTTGGGGGGGGGGGGGCAGAGAGGAGCCTGGGCTGGCTGTGCCTGCTGTCAGCCTGAGGTCAGCCTCTCCTGGGTTTTATCTGGGGGGGCAGACAGCTAGCCTGACAGTCTTAGCTGATATACTACTGTACCTGCCACTCAAGGGCGGGGAGAAGGAGACTAGGAAAACAAGGTTGACATGAATGAGTGAGTAATTGGAAGAAGAAGGATTCAATATTAATTCCGGGTAAATATGTCTGTAGAGGAGACATATTTTAGTCTCTCGATAACACGTTGTGTCCAATGACCTCTCACGACCAGGTTCAAGGTCTGATTTACGCTTTGAAAGTCTGCAGAGGACTAAATCCTGCGGAGGAAATTAAGGTCACCTGACAGCGGTGATGAAAGAGAAAATGACCATAAATTCAGATGCTTGGCCGAGGTTTGAAAAATCTGTTGAAAGAGTTCAAAGGGCATTTTGCCAATTAGTCTGATGTTTCATAGGATGTTTTTGTTGTTTTTAAGCCTTTGCCCTGTATTTACAAATCAAACATACACTAATGAGATAGCTCAAGAGTGGTTCTCCTGGCTTCAGGAAAGTTATTTATTTAAAGAGAAAAAAAAATAAGTATTGAACTTGATTTAATGAGTTTGAATATGAAGCAAATGCTTTTAATAATACATTTGTTTAAAGTGCACGGTTCAGACCTCATCAGGTCTTATTATTTAGATTTGTATTTTACCCAAATCTGACATCCTTTCTTTCCCAGTTTCTTATTATTTTTAAAACTGTTCACGTTCCAATTAAAATCATTTTAGGAAGTATTTTTTTTCTCTAGAAATTAATGTATTGAGGTGATTAGGACTGCCTGAAACCAAATGTGTGATGAGAGATCAAGTTTTTACATTCAGTTAATGTTTAGATTGTATGTGTTTGCAATTTTCTTTTTTTTTAATATATTTTATTGATTTTTTTACAGAGAGGAAGAGAGAGGGACAGAAAGTCAGAAACATCGATGAGAGACAGAGACATCCATCAGCCGCCTCCTGCACACCCCCTACTGGAGTTGTGCCCGCAAGCAAGGTACATGCCCTTGACCAGAATCAAACCTGGGACCTTTCAGTCCGCAAGCCAATGCTCTATCCACTGAGCCAAACCAGTCTCAGCAGCAATTTTCTTAAAAACCAATAAATAAATAGAGAGAAAGAGAGAGAGAGAGGAGAAGCAAAAAAAAAAAAAGGGGGGGGATTCATAGCTTGCAAAAATACAAAAGAACTTCCAGTCCTCACTTGCATATGTGCCTTGCTTACTAAATTCTGCTATTGTTTTTAGAAATATGCCCTAAGTATTACGTGAGGATCCTGCACAGGGCGGAGCCATACACATGGAGGGGTTGCACGGAAATATTGAAAACCAGGCCATTTTCTTATGATGAAGGATCCTAGCCTTGTTGTTACTTAGCTCTTTTACCCATGGTTCCCCTTTTCCACCAAGTGACTCTGAGTCCTAATTCTTAAAATAACTTGCCAGGCTGGTAGCAACACCACCCTCTCACTGCCAGGTGCATTTCACAGTCCTATAGCAGGCAGCTGTCATGATTTCATCTTGCTATTCTCTCCTCCATGGTTGTTTCTCCTTCACGCTCTTTAATGTGCGTCCTTTGGATGGTTAAAGATGTATCTGGTACCTAGGGCCGCTGTGACAAAATGCCACCGACAACCGAAATGTATTGGCTCACAGTTCTGGAGGCTAAAAGTCTGGTGTCACGGTGTCAGCGGGGCCATGCTCCATCTGAAAGCTCTGGAGAATTGCCATCTGCCTCCTTCCTGGTGGCTTACTGGCAATCTTGGTAGTCCGTGTCTTGTAGCTGCATAACTCTGATCCCTGCATTCCTTAGCATGTAACATTCTCCCTGTGTGTCTCTGTCTTCACATGGTGGTCTACTTATAAGGACACAAGTCATATGGGAATAAGGGACTACCAGGAGATCTACTGCTCGCTATGACATGCACTGGTCACCAGGGGGCAGCATGGAAAGAAGGAAGGCAGCGGGCAGGAGGGCGGGGATAGTTTGGATCATCCTTGATCTCTGGACAGGCCTAGGGACCCTACCCAGGCACAAATTTTGTGCAGCAGGCCTCTAGTAGATTTAATAACTACATATTGATGAATTATCTTGATTAAAGTTTTAAGCAACATTAATTTTTGGTCATAACTCCATGAGGTTATTAGTAATATTGAACACATCCTATAGATTTATCCTTGAGATTTCTTTTTGTGCAGGTATTTTCTAATTTAAAATCTCTGAAACTCTAGGGCAGTGGTTCTCAACCTGTGGGTTGCAACCCCTTTGGGGGTCGAACAACCCTTTCACCGGGGTCACCTAAGACATCCTGCATATCACATATATACATTACAATTCATTAACAGTAGCACAATGACAGTTATGAAGTAGCCACAAAAATAATTTTATGGTTGGGGGTCACCACAACATGAGGAACTGTGTTAAAGAGTCGCGGCATTAGAAAGGTTGAGAACCACTGCTCTAGGGTCACAGGGAAAATGTCATATCATATAATGCTCTCAGGTTTGGAATCAGTTCAAAGGTCCTCATTTAAGAAGGTCAGTATGGGCCCGACCAGCTTGGCTCGGCTGTTGAGCGTTGACTTATAAACCAGGAGGTCAGGCACATGCCCAGGTTTCAGGATTTACCCCCTCCCCCTATAGGGGGTATGCATAAGGCATCCAATCACTGATTCTCATCATTGATGTTTTTCTCTCTCTATCCCTCTTGATTCCTCTCTGAAATCAATATTCAAACAAGAAAAAAGTCAATATGAATTTCTAGTGTACATATCTAACTTCTGTGTTCAAATAGAGACTTTGTTGGGCTGAACAGACTGAATACCAGATAATGGTAAATACAGTGTGGGACAAAAGTAGGGTTACAGTTGGAAATATTATCATGCTTAATAAACAATAATATAAGAATAAACTCTGGGTTTTGTGTACTCACAGCTATAAATATACTCTTGCTCCATGCTGTATAATGAAGATGTCACGGTACTTCTCTGGAACAAGAGATCCCATTGGGCATTTTTGTTGCTTAAAAAGGCAAAGAGTAGAATATAATTTATACTGCAAAATGTTACATTTCTAAAGTTCTGAGATTTGTTTTTTTCCTCTTTTTTTTTTTTAAGGAAATCCACTGAGATACTAGTAGGTTGTTATTAGTCTAATCATGAGATAATTTACTTAAAATGTCCAAATCCTCGCTAACACTATGATTCTCTAAGCACTTTGTAAATTATATATATATATGTATGTGTGTGTGTGTGTGTGTGTGTGTGTGTGTGTGTATATATATATATATATATATATATATATATATATAATTTTTAAAATATATTTTTATTTATTTCAGAGAGGAAGGGAGAGGGAGAGAGAGATAGAAACATCAATGATGAGAGAATCATTAATGAGCTGCCTCCTACAAGCCCCCTACTGGGGATAGAGCCAGCAACCTGAGCATCTGCCCTGACCAGGAATTGAGCCATGACCTCCTGGTTCATAGGTCGATGTTCAACCCCTGAGGCACACCAGCTGAGCCAGGACACTGCACTTTTCAATGTACCTGGAAAAAGAAGTGTCAGGAGGTCAGTGTGGAATGTGCTTTGAAGTGGGTGTTTTTCTCCTTTCCTATCTTTACATTTTCCCCCATTAAGTTTAGGTAGAAGCTTCTTCAAAGGAATACAAATCTCTTTGTCTGCCCCTGCTTCTCTGCTTGGCTTGGAGCTGATTCCTACCTGATACAGGTTACTGAATTCTCTGCCTGGCCTTTTCATTCTAGTATAGTATTTGGGGGAGCAAAACCATTCACTTCCGTATCTGAGCTCCCTCCTTAGTTTATTCTCAGGTACTGCAGGTGGCCGGATCAGTTTGATGCCAGTAAGTACTTACCTAAAACCAGCAGGAAGTAGGAGCCAGAGCCCAGAAGTCTCCATGAAATCCAGCAACCCCTGTGTTCAGAGGAGCCACATACCTGTGTGCAAGTCAGGTAGGTGGCAGACACAGGCTGGACGGAGCCACAAGCTTCATATCCAGATCCATGAAAAATTAAGAAATATAGAGTGGTACCTCGAGATACGAGTGCCCTAATATACGAGATTTTTGAGATACGAGCTGTCGAGGGTGTGATTTTTGCTTTGAAATACGAGCAACATTTGAGATAGGAGTAATCGCACGGATCAGCTGGCTGCACACGACCCACCAGTTTACTGTGACTCGAGCGTATCATAGTTTCCTATGCCTCAAGGTTACGGAACAAATTAAACTCATATCTCGAGGTACCACTGTAAATTCAAAAAACACAGCGTTTTATTTTCTCAACAGCCAGACCTAATTATTTCCAGCAGACACAGTAGCCGAAGCTTTGTTCTGTCCCCCTCCCCTACCCTGTGGCCTGTAAGTTAAAGGCAGGGGTCTCTCATTTGTTTATTTTGATTTGAATACTGCCCAAGTAGATCACGCCAGCTCCTCCTCATACCTTCTTTCTCACTTTATAAGCTTTGATTCACCTGGGAAAGACATTTTTATAAAAGCCACGGAGCGAACAGTGGCCATGAAAAGCCTGCCTGCAGGAGTGGGGTCCCGTTGTGAGCCAACCAGAAAAGGCCCGGTGCTCCCGGCAGGTGCTGCTGCCTGGCTGCTCCTGTCCCTACTCTTTTCTTGTCCGGCCATTGTGCTCCCAAGCCTGGCAGGGTCAGGACAGCTGAAAGCATTTTGTTCATCATCGCCTGACAGTGTTTTCTTAAAACGTCCAAGTTTTACAAACAAGGTGATGCCCCAAGAGATCCGTCCTGACAACTCAAACGGTGAGGCATGTTGTGTCTGAAGGGGTCAGAGAAAAGCAGACAAAATAAAGCTGAGAGACATCATGCAAAGGAACTCACGCAAACTCACATGTATCGATGGGCCTTTTTGCATCTAGATAAGCCACGCTGCTTTTTCTCTTTGCTTTTGTTTTTTTTCCTTTGGTCATTGATGTGATGCACAAGGAAATATCAAGCCAGGTCAGACTTAGAAAATTTAGGTGCTAACGTATATTGGCCTTCTAGTTTTTGCTAGAACATTCTTAAGGGGGAGTAGGTTAATGTTTTTTTGCATATTCCAGAAAATGCTAGCAATCTCAAACTTTTTTAAAAATATATATTTTATTTATTTTTTACAGAGAGGAAGGGAGAGGGATAGAAAGTCAGAAACATCGATGAGAGAGAGACATCGATCAGCCACCTCCTGCACACCCCCTACTGGAGTTGTGCCCGCAAGCAAGGTACATGCCCCGGACCAGAATCAGACCTGGGACCTTTCAGTCTACAGGTCGACGCTATATCCACTGAGCCAAACTGGTCTCGGCTCAAACTTTTATAATGATCAGATTTCCTCTGTATCTTGTAGTTTAATAGTAAAATGCATGCTCATTTGCAAATATGTTGGTATTAGTGACATTCCAGGGAAGGTATTTATAAGGACATAGGATATATGTCAGGGTTTCCTAATCGTGCTTTCTAGAAAAGCAATTCTGTGAGATGTTGTCAGGGCCTCTCTTAGAAGAGGACTCATTATAGATTATTTGGAAATGTGACAACTGGATTTACAAGCTCCTTTCCTGTGAGTTTTCACAAATCTTTCAAGTAGAATGTGTAGTGAGGACTCAAGGAACTGGATTCTCTGGAGCATAGGTTGGAAAGCATTTTTGGAAGCACTTCTCATCTTCGAAGACTCTCACATTTTAAGCTCCAGCTCTGACCTTTGAGCAAAACTACAGGGTATATAATCTACTAGAGACCCAGTGCACGAAATTCATGCAGTGGGGTGGGTATCCTTCAGCCCAGCCTGCTCCCTCTCCAATCTGGGACCCCTTGAGGGATGTCCAAATGCCCTTTGAGGCCTGATCCCAGTAGGATTGAGCCTAAACAAGCAGTTGGACATCCCTCTCACAATCCAGGACTGCTGGCTCCCAACTGCTTGCCTGCCTGCCTTCCTGATTGCCCCTAACTGCTTCTGCCTGCCAGCCCCATCACCCCCTAGCCACTTCCTTATCAACCTTATTGATGCCTAACTGCTTCCCTGCCAGCCTGATTGATGCCTAACTGCTCCCCTGCCAGCCTGTTTGCCCTTAACTGCTCTACCCTGGGGGCCTGGTCACCCCTAGCTGCCCTCCCCTGCAATCTTGATCACCCTCAACTGCCATCCTTTGCAGGCCAGGTCCCTGCCAACTGCCCTCCTCTGCTGGCCATCTTGTTGTGGCCACCTTATGTCCACATGGGGGCAGTATCTTATGACCACATGGGGCAGTCATCTTGTGTGTTGAAGTGATGGTCAATCTGTGTATTACTCTTTTATTCCATAGGACATAAGCCTGGTGCACAAGTGGGGGCCAGCTGGTTTGCCTTGAAAGGTGTCCTGGATAAAGGTGGGGGTTCCCTTGGGGGGGTAGGATGGCCTGGGCGTGGGGCCTGTGGTGGTTTGTAGGCTGGCCATGCCCCCCACCCCCTGCCCTGTGACCCAACTTTAGGCCCTGGTATCTGGGATTTATTTATCTTCTACAATTGAAACTTTGTAGCCTGGAGTAAAGCCAAGCCTTCTGCTGGCACAGCCATTGAAACTTTGTTGCCTTAAGCGCCGACCAGGGTGTGCGGAAAGCTTGTCTTCCTCTATCGCCAGGGGCAACCCAGGCCTCTCTCCTCTTCTCTCTGTGGCAATAGCCATCTTGGTTGTGCTAATTTGCATACTCACTCTGATTGGCTGGTGGGCGTGTCTGGTCAGCATGACTTGTGAGTGTAGTGTAGGAGTGGTCAATTTGCATATTACTGTTTTATTAGATAGGATTGTTCATTAGACATCTCTTAACTGTGGACTATGGTCTTGTTCAACATCTCCTTCAGTGCATAATACAGTGACTGACACTGTCTATAGATATACTAGAGGCCCAGTGCATGGTGTTTGTGCACTGGGGGGAGGGGTCTCTCAGCCTGGCCTGCACCCTTTCTCAGTCCAGTACCCCTTAGGAGATGTCCCCCTGCCAGGTTAGCTTCACTCCCGACAGGCAGACATCCCCTGAGGGGTCCTTAGCGCTGCCTCAGAGGTGGAAGAGGCTCCTGCCACAGCAGCTGTGCTTGCCAGTGTGAGGCCAGCTTCTGGCTGAGCAGCATTCCCCTGAGGAAGCACACTGACCACCAGGGGGCAGCTCCTGCATTGAGAGTCTGGCCCCTGGTGGTCAGTGCAAATCATAGCAACTGGTCATTCCAACATTTGGTCGATTTGCATATTAGGGTTTTATTATATAGGATTTTGAGTAATTTCTGTAATCTATGGAGACATGAAAATAAGTGTTGGTCTCATTCATCTTCTTATTTAGAGCTGAATCTGAAAATCCATAACAGTGCAACCAAGTGGTTAATTAGATGAGAAAAAAAATTAATGAACATACAGATATACTATTTTATTGATTGAGAAATAAAAGTTGAACATTTTAATGGATTCACATTATGTAGATGATCAGATGAGGCCAATTGTTTTAGCCCATTGGGGCATTAATATGCATCAAAACCAAATTTATGACAATAACTTCTAAATATACCTTAAATGATCATTAAAAGGTTCCTACCTTTAAAATACCATGCTATTGTGTTTTCTTTTGAGGAATCAAATTAGCTAGAATGGTTGTGAAAGCTTTGCTACCTGTCATTTTGCATCCTTCACTTAGCAGGCTGCAATTCATCTAAATTTATCAAGACATAATTTGCGGAACATTAATTAGAGTCAGGGCTTCTTCTTGTGGTTGGGGAGATAGGGAAGCAGATTTTTTATTGCTAGATATATTTCCATTTCTATATACATGTTGAACACCAGTCTCCATGGAGTCTGCAAAAGAAATGTAAATGAGGTGATAAAAGGGGTAGCATTTTCTTAATTCGTATTCAATGGTAAATATGAGGAAGTATCTGAAGGACTACTTGATTTGGGAGCAAGTTTTTTCTTTTCTCTTTTCCAGGGAACATAAATAATACCAGTGGATGAAAGTGTCAGTAATATAGATTTCAAGTCAGAACAAGAAGTTTAGAGCAACCACAGCTATCTACAAATGTAAGAGTATCTTAATGAAATGATGAAAAGAAATGTTTCATTAAAGCAATAGGATTTCAATGACTAAATTTCATAAAGAAGTTGACTGTCTGCTGTTTAAGAGTTTTGCATTAGATAAGAAGATGTAGAAGGTGATGATATTTCTGCAAGTTCTCTTGCTAACAAGGGGGTTGTGATGCTTAAATTGGTCTAGACCAGAGGTCAGCAAACTCATTAGCCAACAGAGCCAAATATCAACAGTTCAAAGATTAAAATTGCTTTTGAAAGCCAAATTTTTTAAACTTAAACCTCTTCGAATGCCACTTTTTCAAAATAGACTCCCCCAGGCCGTGGTATTTTGTGAAAGAACCACACTCAAGGGGCCAAAGAACCGCATGTGGCTCGCAAGCCACAGTTTGCCGACCACGGCTCTAGAATATAGCTCATTCCAGCAATGTGATACGATACTGCTACTAACTCTTAAAGTAGCCAATACAGTGATCATCTTAGGAAGTATTTATTTATTTATTTATTTATTTATTTATTTATTTATTTAATATATTTTATTGATTAGAGAGGAAAGGAGAGGGAGAGTTAGAAACCTCCATGAGAGGGAAACATCTATCAGCTGTCTCCTGCACACGCCCCACCAGGCATGTGCCCGAAACCAAGGTACATGCCCTTGTCCGGAATCAAACCCGGGACCCCTCAGTCCACGCCCCGACACTCCATTCACTGAGCCACATCGGTCAGGGCAAGTATTTAATGATCACACTCTGTTTCAACATCACGTTTTTCATTCAAGAAAAGAATGAGAAAGAGAGAGAAGGAGGGAAGAAGAGAGGAAGAAACAGAAAAAGGGAGAGAGAAAAGGATGAAGGGAGAGAGGAAAGGAAAAATTATAAATATAACAGAGGTAAAAGAGGGGATAAAATGGCAATATAAAAAAGTAATTGAAATGTCCTTCAAAATATGTAATATTTTGGGAGAAATGTCCATACTATTCTAGGCTGTTTGTTTTTGGAGCACCTGCCACCTCTCTGACCAGATTTTCTTCTCATTTCCCCCTTTCTCTTTCCTTAGCTCTAACTACAAAAGCTTCTTTGCTGTCGGTTGAATATTCCATTTTTCTTCATTCCTGGGGACTTTGTTCCAAGAACAATAATGAAGTGGGGAGGGTGTCTTTTCATTTAGACTCTAAGCAATATACTTGGTTGTATGTACTTTAGAGAAGCCAAGTAGCACGCAGTGTGTATAAATACAGAATCCAAGGCAGTGAATTAAGTTTTGTTTGATTTAGGGCTCTGGAAGCAACAAACTGACAGAACAGCTTTGAGAGGAGGCATGTGAATATGGGAGTGAGACCAGTGTATGCAGATCTTGGGGTCTTATATTAGTTAACTTTCAAAGCTTGTCCAAGCAGAAGTATACTCAAAATCTAGTTACTGTATTTTCCGGCATATAAGATGACTGGGTGTATAAGACAACCCCCAAGTTTTCCAGTTAAAATAGAGTTTGGGATATACCCTCCCTACAAGACGAGACTCAGTGTATAAGATGACTCCCGACTTTTGAGAAGATTTTTCTGGGTTAAAAAGCCGTCTAATACACTGAAAAATATGGTAGATGGACGACTACAAGAGAGATAAATCAACCTCCCTCCTTATTATCACAAAGTCTAGCGACTGGGGCTGAAAATGAAATGGCTCTGATGAAAAAGGATAAATACGCATCAGCTGAAAACATGGATTCCTGTCATTGAGTCTAGTGAAGGCATGAACTAGCAGTGCTCAATTCTTAGCCTGCTTCTTCAGAAGCCAATGCTGTGTACATGATAAGACAGTACTATGTGGAGTTTAACCACCCAGGTAATGGCAGGTTGATTACACTGCACCCTTTCAATAATTTGTCAGTGCTAGAACTGATAAGATCTTGATCAGATATTTGTCCAAATTAAGACCTCTCTGGCTGTCAGTACCACTGTCTATTTCCTTGTAAATTACTGATTGTTCTTTTAGAATTGGATCCTGCACATCTTTTTCCCAGGCCATGTGACCATTTTATAGTAACAAAAACATGAAAAAAAATGCATTTTACTATTAGACCCATTGCTCCTACTAGATACCATCTCATCCAGAGCTGCAAGCCCACTAGAATGATGGAATAAAGATGAGAAGATACCTTGGTAGCTCCAGAACAAGTGCCTGCATTAATTGAAGCAATACCAGTGATGTACTGATAAAAACTGAACAATTGGCTTTCCAATGAATGAATGACTTACATAAATAAATACACAAGTACATACAAACATAAATAGGCATTGATTTGTACATTTGCAATTTGCATGTATGAGTACAGTGGTACCTTGAGATACGAGTTTAATTCGTTCCATAACCTTGAGGTGTGGGAAACTATGAGATGCTTGAGTCACGGTAAACTGGTGGGTCGTGTGCAGCCGGCCGATCCGAGCGATTACTCGTATCTCAAATGTTGCTCATATTTCAAAGCAAAAATCGCTTGCTTGATGGCTCGTATCTCAAAAATCTCATATGTTAGGGCACTCGTATCTCGAGGTACCACTGTATTCCCACCATGGTTAATTTCAAGCCACTAAAATGATGTCTCTGAAACTCAGCATTAGGGGAAAAGATTTTGCGAGTTGAGCAGAGTTATACAAGTTTGCCTTTCATAATTCAGTATACTCCGGATCCAGGAAAACCCTGACCCCAGCCCTCGGTCATGTGGGGCATGCACCAATCCGTCTGATATATATCCCTGCTTCATCAATAGCTGGAATACACAGCCCAAAAATCAGGAGTTTGAAATAGGATTTGACATTCTCGCCAGCACCCTCAGTGTTTCCGTTTTAGGACGTGTGCTGTTGATCCCTATAACCTTAGAATCAACTGGATTTGAAAATCTGGTTCCCATAGAGCAGTGATTCTCAGCCTTCCTAATGCCGCAACCCTTTAATACAGTTCTTTATGTTGTGGTGATCCACAACCATAAAATTATTTTTGTCGCTACTTCATAATTATAATTTGCTACTGTTATGAATCTTAATGTAAATATCTGTGTTTTCTGATCCTCTTAGGAGACCCTGCTAGCTGTTCGCGACCCAGAGGTTGAGAATCACTGCATAGAGGAAATATATCCAAGACATTACATGGGAAGATTCAACTAAATTTGTAGGTAAGAACACCACTTGGCGATTTGAATCTCCTTATGTCCATACAGTGACAGGAACACAGAAGGGTGATCCCTGAGAAAATCTGGAACTCCTAGGATTCACTGTGCATCTCTGGTTGCTTCAGTTCCCTGGAATAATAAACAATCAGTTGCAAGAACCACAGGCTGACAAAGAACAAAGCAACCTGGGACTTGTAATAGTTGATGATGTGATGATGCGAATCTGGGGTGAGCCCACAAGGTGGATGGGGCCTGCTGGAGGAGTGAAAGTGTAACAAACAATATGGCCTCAAGCCATTTATAGTTACAGTAAGAGATTCTTCCATTAATCCTGCTCTGTTCATTGTTTTGGGGTATATACAGTCAGTCGTCACTTTAAAGCAGTGGTTCTCAACCTGTGGGTCGCGACCCCTGTGGGGTCAATTGACACTTTCACAGGGGTCGCCTAAGACCATCGGAAAACAGATACTTACATTATGATTCATAATAGTAGCAAATTACAGTTATGAAGTAGCAATAATTTTATGGTTGGGGGTCACCACAACATGAGGAACTGTATTAAAGGGTCGAGGCATTAGGAAGGTTGAGAACCACTGCTTTAAAGGCTCTGTGAAGACTGGACTTAATGGAGGACAAAGATAGATTCAAGGGGTATAAGGGATAGACTCTGTTGGACACATCTCTGATCTTCTTAGCCCACCTTGTATTTTTGCAATTGTTACCGCAAACACCCAAAGACATGCATTTTACATTACATTTTTTGGATTGAAGTAATTTTATTTATTTACTAAATATCTATGTATTTTTATTTTGGGCGAAACATCAACATAATCAGTTGGGAAAAAGCAAAACTTCCTGTCCATCATCTTACCTGCATAATTTTCCTTAATGAGCTCTTTTCACCGTGTCCCGGCTCTGTTGGAGGTTCCTTGGATAAACAGGCCACTAATTCAAAAATTAAAATATCAAAGTTGATTTTTGGTAAGCTCTTTCTATAAAGATCCCTTTTTGTTGCTGTTGATTACCTTAACATAAATGTATAATTTATTTGTTAATTGTCACCATCACCACCAATTATCATGGACCCTCTTTGCCACTTTCCTAAATGCAAGTTGTTTCCAGCTATGTGTTTTAGAAATGAGAAATACAAGAATGTGAGTCGCCGAAATCAGTTTGGCTTGGTGGATGGAGCATTGGCCTGAGGAATGAAGGGTCCCAAGTTCGATTCCAGTCAAGGGCATGTATCTTTATTGCGGGCACATCCTCAGTAGGGGGCGTGCAGGAGGTGGCTGACTGATGTCTCTCCCTCATCGATGTTTCTAACTCTCTATCCCTCTTCCTTCCTCTCTGTGAAAAATCAATAAAATATATTTTTTAAAAAAGAATATGAGTCATCCCTCAGGGCACTTAATTTATTTGGAGAAACACACCCAGTTCCCATAACCATAACAAATTGTGTAACTACTTAATTTTCAAGTTATTAATGTTTCAATGCAGAAAAACTTTAGAGACATTAAAATTGTAAACTGACTAAAGATGATGGATCAAATTATCAGAGGTCAGCCTAAATAAGCGAGTGCAGCTGTAGATGGAATAGGAAGCGACTAAATGAGACAATACGGTTTTGAGGGTAGAGAATATTAGAATGCTCAGGTTAGGTGAATCTATATTATAATACATAGTGACATAACGAATTAATTAATGCCATTGGTAATTTCTGTTAGATTTTTTAAATGTATATTTTTATTGAGTTTAGAGAGAGAAGATGGACGATGGAGAGAGAGAAACATGGATTGGTTGTTTCCTGTAGGTGTCCAGATGGGATCAAACCTGCATCTGCGGTGTGTATCCTGACAGAGAATCTAATCATTGACCTTTTGTTGCATGGGATTCAACTGAACCACATCAGCCAGAGCTGTCATAGAATTATTCTTTCTTTCTCTCTTTTTCTTTTTTTTTTTTTGTGTGTGTGGTGAAACCACATGAAGAATATAGTATTCAATAATAATTATCTGATAGTCTGTAGTTCATCAAGAAAGCTGTTGGAGAAAAGCCCAGTCTGAGAAAAATGCAAAAACAAAACAAAATTAAAATACTTTTTTTTTTAAAATCCAAGTTATGGAAACCAGCTTGATAGTCTTCAAAGATAGCAGATAGTTTCTTCCCGGCTCTTTATTAGTTCTGTTGTTCCACAATTTATTATTGATCCTCTGGTTTAATCATTCAGTGACATTTTTCTCTGAGAAATAGGAGAATTATGTCCTGAGCATCCATAGAACCTTCAGTCTCTACTAAAGATTTGTTGGTTTGTGTAGTTTGAAAACTTGAGAGAAAGCATATTCCTTCCTCCCCCTTTTATTATGATAAAAAAAATAGAAAGATTGAGATCACTAGAATCCTTTCATTACAGCGAGGAGCCTACAACACACTGCAGTAGGAACGTCTTAAAGGGAATGATCTCTAGACAGATATTGACAATCATTGTGCTTTGCAGGAGACTGTCGTGTCCTGTGCAGTATTTACACCGCTCCTCATGCTGTTCTCCTACAACTGGATTCTTGGCTCCCAGCGCTGTTTATAATGAATGCCAAGTGCAAGTTGACATACACATTTAAAAGGAGACTGCAGTGTTTCTTTGGCTTTGGAGCTGAGACAGCTTGTCACAAAGATTTATCTCAAGTTCTTTTTCATCATGTCTTTGGTGTTCCCAAGGAAGGACTCGGGAAGGGAAGGAGATAGGAGGATTAGTGGATTAGATTGCTTATTTCAAACAACAAATGCGGAACTTTGATGGAGGTGATCCATGCTCCAGGCAGCTAAGTTGGAATGATTCTCCCCCGTGCTCCGTGGCCAGACCCAAGGAACATAGCCAATGTCAATTCCTGTCTTGCCTGCCAGGGACAATTTGATATCTGGGGCAGCACGCTGGTGTCCCCTTCCAAGGACCACCCAGGCTCCAAGCGTCTAGTCAAATGTTGAGAACTTAGTCTCAGAAAAATGCAAAATACACGCCTCACCAATGTTCATACCAAATAGAATGCCCTGAGCAAAATAAGCAATAAGCAACACATCTCCACACAAGCAGTAAACTAAAACTAAAATATTTTACCTGGCTTCATATAAAGTTGATAGTATTTCCCAACCTCAAGTCTTCAGGAGAGCGAGCGAGCTGGGAAGTCATCTTTTACCAATCACGGGGTATTTATTTAATTAACAGCCACGTAGCTTCAAAAGGAGTCATAGATGTGCCAGGACCCACGGCTATTAGTTCCTTTTGCCTTTGGCATGTGGAACAAAAGGAAACCTTCTAATTACAGAGCAGGTTTCGCGAACAACAGCGCTGTGCACCTTATAGGAAAAAATAAAATCCAGATGCATTAAAGAGTTCGATGCAATAAAATCAGTCAGCTATAAGAAAATATGAGCACATATGCACTAGTTCACGGGGCAGGAAGAAGTTTCCTATGTGTAAAGTAAATGAAAAAATGCAAAGGAGTTTTCCCATTTATCCAAAAATAAGCTATAAAAGTAAAACAGCAAGGAATGTAAAAAACAATTGTAAAGAAATGATGGAATACAGATTAGCTACTATGCACGCATACACACACCCGCATACATATGAATATATACTGAACCATTGCTTCTAGAGGAAATACAGGAATAGGTTCCTGCTAGACTCTGGTTACATTTTACCAACCAATTAATATAGAACTTTTTTGAGATATGCGCTTCTGTTTTAAGACACCACATTTAATGCCTATTATTGATTCATTAACACTGAATTAACAGCTAATAATCTACCATTTGAATGAATGAATCTTATTTAACACATGTACTTTCCTCATAAAACACCAAAAACTTCTCGAGCTGAGGAACACTAGACAATTCAGCACTATGCTTGAGAGACATTTTGAACAGCACAAAGCACAGAAATACCAAAATCTTTGCACTAAACTGTGTAAAAGACACCTGTTTACAGTATGAAAAAGAAAGCAAGAAGGCAGATTGTAGTCTTGGTTAATTTCAACTGTAATGTACATGGGAGATGACTCAAATTTTTCAACCAGGAATGATTGTAAATGCTCTGCAAGAATTGATTTTGGAATTACAAATAGATTTTAGCAAATAAGCAAATTAAAAATACAGAATCTGTGATAATGGGAATTGATTGCATGCATATATGAGAGAGAGAAAAGGAAACGGGAGAGAGCAGGAGTGAAAAAAAAGCAGCAGTAACTTTGTGGAAGAGACAAGTCACAAAGTTCAGTACTTAATAAAAATTAATATTTAGTATTGAAATTATAATGTAAAAAAGCTTTCAAATTTAATCAAATAATTTGTATTAAAAATCTTTAAAATACCCAACACTTTGAAAAGTATCTGCTTGTTTGAAAAATGATTTTATTTTATTATTATAATACTTGAGGCCTGGTGCACAAATTCGTTGCAGGGGTATCCTTTAGCCTAGCCTGCTCCCTCTCCAATCTGGGATCTCTCTTAAAATCTAGGACTGCTGGCTCTCAACTGCTTGCCTGCCTGTCTTCCTGATTGCCCCTAACCACTTCTGCCTGCCAGCCTGATCACTCCATAACCACTCCCCTGCCAGCCTGATTGATGCCTAACTGCTCTCCTGCCAGGCTGTTTGCCCCTAACTGCCCTCCCCTGCAGGCTTGGTCACCCCCAACTGCCCTCCTTTGCAAGGCCTGGTCTCTTCCAACTTCCATCCCCTGCTGGCCATCTTGTGGTGGCCATCTTGTGTCCACACGGGGGCAGGATCTTTTGACCACATGGGGGCAGTCATTCTTGTGTGTTGGAGTGATGGTCAATCTGCATATTACTCGTTTATTAGATAGGATAGAGGCCTGGTGCACAGATTGGGGGACCAGCTCATTTTTTCTGAAGGTTGTCCTGGATAAGGGTGGGTATTCCCTTGGGGTGTGGAGTGGCCTGGGTGAGGAGCCTGTGGTGGTTTGTAGGTCAGCCATGCCCCCCAGTGATCCAAGTTTAGGCCCTGGTATCTGGGATTTATTTATCTTCTACAATTGAAACTTTGTAGCCTGGAGCGGAGCCAAGCCTTCTGCTGGCACAGCCACTGAAACTTTGTTGCCTTAAGCAGAGGCCTGGGTGGCCAGGGTTTGTGGAAATCTTGGCTTCCTCCATCGCCAGGAGCAACACAAGCTTCCCTCCTGCTCTCTCTGTGGCCCATAGACATCTTGGTCTGGTTAATTTGCATACTTGCTCTGATTGGCTGGTGGGCATGGCTAGTGGGTTTGGCCAAGTATAGTCAATTTGCATATTACTCTTTTGTTAGATAGGATTTCTTATAATATTTCATGTTATTTCATTGCTTCTCAATGTCATGGTTATTTAGAAACAGCTATTAAGCAAAAGATGTGCATTAATTGCTACTGTGTATTTTTTAATATATTTTTATTTATTTCATAGAGGGAGAGGAGGCAGAGATAGAAATATCAATGATGAGAGATAATCATTGATCAGCTGTCTCCTCTACTTCCTACACTGAGGATCTAGCCTGCAACTTGGCATGTGCCCTGATAGGGAATTGAACCGTAACCTTCCAATTCATAGGTTAATGCTCAACCACTGAGTCACACCAGCCAGACCATTACTACTATATTTATAATAGCAAACACAATAGAATAAATCTTATAAAAAGAATGGTCAAATTTTAGAATTGTTTAAATTGAAAAACTGTGTTGCCTATATTTTACTTTATCCTGGACTAAAGGGGCAGTAGGACATCCTTCTTACCATCCAGGACTGCTGGGTGGTTTAGTTATTCATAATGGTTTTTAAAAAATTCCTTTCTATGGTTTACATATTTATCCTTTTCTATATTTTGCAAATGTGTTGCAGCAACCCATTGTTATGATTATATAAAAACATTGTATTTCTTTAAAGCTAATAAAATATTTAAAAATAATATGTAAATGTAAGAAAATTTAGTGATATCGCTAGTGGCTAAAATGCAAGAAGAACTCGTAAACTTTGCCAGTGAATGATAGAATATAAATGCTTTCCTATTTTTTTCCTCCTTCTCCTCCTCCTTCTTCTTCTTCTTCTTCTTCTTCTTCTTCTTCTTCTTCTTCTTCTTCTTCTTCTTCTTCTTCTTCTTCTTCTTCTTCTTCTTCTTCTTCTTCTTCTTTTTCTTCTCCTCCTCCTCCTCCTCCTCCTTCTCCTCCTCCTCCTCCTTCTTCTTCTTCTTCTCCTTCTTCTTGTCATTGAATCTTTTTAGTGCTAATGATATTTGGCTTATTTTCCTATCCTTCTCCCCCTGGGGTCTCTGCCCTTGTAGCAATGGGTGTAGATAGCTGTGGCAAGGAAAATGGGATGTCCACTTTTATTTTATTTTTAGTGACTATGACCCACAAGCTGTAATAAAACAGGTCGTCAGGGAGTAAGATGTGTACTATCAGACTCAGAATACCTCATGTAATCCTAATCATTTTCTTATTATTGTAACCTTTTCTCACTGGGCAATATCCCCAAAGTTCCTCCATGGTGTAGCTGGCTCTTAGTATTTCTACTCACCACATATCTCCTTAGATGTTATTCATTTTATGGCCTAAATTACAGTCACTCTTAGTTAAGATTACATTGATGTTTTAATTAGCACTTTGCTAATTACAAGTGAGACTGTGTTCTTTTTATATAATTAATAGTAATTTTGCTTTTCAAAGATGCTGTGTTTATTACCAAAAGTAACTTGTATTTCCTTTAAAAAATTCTTATTGACATTAGTTTTCTTACTCTTTATATATATGTGTAGAAATATATAGCATAGAGTACACCCCAAAATATATACATATAGATAAAGATATAAATATTCTGTATCTAATTTCTAGTATATACATATGTATGTGCTTATATGCACTACACATATCTATAGTAATAAAAGAATAATATGCTAATTAGAGTGGAGACCTTCCGGAGATCTTCCAGACACAGGCGTGGGCTTGGTTGGCCTGCAAACTGCCTCCAAAGGGCCTTCATTTCCTTGTCCAGGCTGGCCACACTCCCCAGCAGAGATCCTCACGCCATTGGGGGTGTGGCCAGCCTGCAAACCACCATCAGCCCCTCACCCAGGCCGGCCATGCCCACAGGCCCTGGGCCTAAACCAGCAGTTGGACAACCCCTGAGGGTTCCCAGATTGGAAAGAGTACAGGCTGGGATGAGAAAGAACCCCCTCATCCCTCTTACAATCTGGGACTGCTGGCTTCTAACCACTCACCTGCCTGCCTGCCTGCCTGACTGCCCCTCACCACTCTGCATGCTGGCCTGCTTACCCCCAAATGCTCCCCAATGCCAGCCTGATCACTTCCAACTGCCCCCCATGCAAGTGCATTCACCCCCAACTGCCTCCCCCTGCTGTCCTGCTCACCCTCACCTTCCCTCCCTGCTGGCCTGCTCACTCCAAACTGCCCTCCCCTCCCCTCTGCACTGTCCTGATCACTTCTAACTGACCCCCACTGACAGCCCGCTTGCCCCAATGCCCCCATCCCCCACCAGCCTGATCAGCCACAACTGCCATCCCATCCTTGCCTGATCACTCACGACTGTTCTCTCCTCTTGGCCTCTAACTGCCTCTACCTCAGCCCCACCACCATGGCTTTGTCCAGAGAAATGTCCAGAAGGACTCCTGGAAGGTCTCCCAATTTAATTAGCATATTACCCCTTTATTAGTATAGATGGAGGCCTGGTGCACAGGTGGGGCCAGCTGGTTTGCCTTAAAAGGTGTCCTGGATCAGAGTGGGGGTCCTGCTGAGGTGTCTGGCCAGCCTGGGTGTCAGGCCGATGGCTGTTTGCAGGCTGGCCACGGCTCCCAGTAACCCAAGCTCCCAGCCCCTCCTTTTTTTGCTTGGATTTATTTATCTTCTATATTTGAAACTTTGTCGCCTTGAGCAAAGGCCAGGGCCAGCCAGGGTGGGTGGGAAGCTTGGCTTCCTCTTTCACCAAGGGCAACCCAAGGCTCCTGTTTGCTCCAACTCCATGGCCGCTGCCATCTAGGTTGGGTTAATTTCAATACTCGCTCCTGATTGGCTGGTGGGTGTAGTGGAGTTACAGTCAATTTGCATGTTTCTCTTTTATTAGATAGGTTATTTTATATTTATATGTTAGTACTCATTATATACACATCTAAAATATTTTTCTAATTTTGTTCAAATACCTTCTTAATTTTTGTTTGTTTTAATTTTTCTCTAGTACATTTAAATGAATATATATGCTTATACACAGACACATACAAACACACTTCATTTTATTAAACAGTCATAATTATTATTGGGAACAGAATGAGATCAGTTATTTCACCATTACTTAGAGTTATATCAATAGGTTTGACTTTGATACACACAATGTGTTTCATTAAGGAGAAAAATGGTAACAATCCAAGCTACAATTTGGCAAATCTCATAAAAGCTCCACTGTTTTTTTGAAATAAATATATTCTTAAAGTAAAAAGACAGTATATGTTTGACAACTTGTTAAGCTTATCTACATGAAAATGGCACTCAACTAAGGAACAAAAGTACTTGTCATTTAGATTGGTATGTTTGTTAAAAGTTATGTTTTATGAAAATATGTAACTCATTTGGAATTTAAAGACTCAAACCACCAGGATTAAAAAAAAAAACAAATTAACAAACACACAAAAAAACACACACTTCTACTCAGTTTGGCTCTGTGCATAGAGCTTCAGCCCACTGACCGAAAGGTCCTGGGTTCAATTCCTGTTAATGGCACGTACCTTGGTTGCAGGCTCCTCACTGGTCCAGGCACTGGTCAGAGTGCATGCAGGAGGCAACCAGTCAATGTGTTTCTCTCACATCAATTTTCCTCTCTGCTTTTCATTCTTCCTAAAAAAATCAATAGAAAAATATCTTCAGGTGAGGATGGAAAATAATAATAAAAATAAAAAAACAAACATTAGCACTAACTATCTTTTATCTCATTATTTGACAGCTATATTGGTTGTTAATATTGAAACATTTTCTTTCCATTGGATTCTGAAATTATAATCTTACATATGTTGTATAATTTTATATTTACATATATTTAAACTTAAAATAACATCATATTATTGTCAGTGCATAAGTGTAGTTTTACTATTTTTCAAAATTTTATACTTACAAGATTTTCAAATCTTTAGGCTATCAAAAGAAAGATAATTACAGAAAACATATTATTAACTTAATCTATGCAATATACACATTTCAAAAATATGTATTATTTAATAACATAATTAAATAGTAAATTGTTAATATGAGTTTATTTTGAACATATTAATTTAAATACAAATTTCAATCGGATGACGTTTTAATAACTTTATATATATAAACAGTAATAATTTTATATAATAACAAAAAGGATAGTATATAACATATAGCATTGTGTTATATATTATGAATTTTAATTAGGTGTTTAATATATATTGTGTAACAGTAGTTATTGTTCAATAATATCAGAGATAGGTATTGTGTATTTCCAAAGGAGTGGCCCTTTAATAGCAGCTTCAGAAGAGTAGCTGAGGACACTTAACTGTGGAATGTATTTGTAGCTGACAGCCAAATTATTACATGTCCAGATTTGCCTATGCAAATAAAAATCTGCCCATAAGAACTGGAAAATTACACATCTGATACTTTGGGTTCCATGCCAATTTTTGTATATAGATATAGATGCACATGTTGTGCATGCATTAGTTGTCCTAAATAATAAAAGCCTAATGTGCTAAGTGTCTAGTAGTCCAGTCATCTGTTCAACCAATCGAAGTGTAATATGCTAATAAGATACTAAAGCTACTCAACCTATGATGTGCACTGAACACCAGGGTGCAGATGTTCCGACTGATAGGTTAGCTTGCTGCTGGGCTGACCAATCAGGACTGAGGGCCAAAACACACCTTAGAACGCTCACAAAGTCCCTCCCTGGCTGGCCAACCTCATGTAGCCCTCCCCATCCAGATAGTGCATTGGTGGGTTCCTCAGCCTGGCCTGCATGCAACCTGGGACTCCTTAGGGGATGTCAAAGAGCCAGTTTTGGCCCCATCCTGCAGGCCAGGCTAAGGGACCCCAATGCTGTACAAATTCGTGCCCCACGCCTCTAGTGTGATTTTAAAATTTAAATGCAACTTGTGAGTAGTAGATAATATAATATGTTAAAAGAAAATATCAAAACAGAAAATGTTTTACGCATGCACTTAGCTTTATAGGACCAATGTTAAATAAGAAAATAAAGAATATTTTAAAAGAAAAAAATGTAGTGATTTCTTTTTTCTAAGTTCAATGAAGTATTATTTACATTCAATACAATGAACCTATTTTGATTGGAAATTTACATATTTACTAGAGGCCCAGTGCACAAAAATTCATTCGCTGAGGACTCCCTCAGCCCAGCCTGACCGCTCACTCAGTCTGAGAGCCCTCAGGGGATGTCCTACTGATGGATTAGACCCACTCCTTAGGACAAGTGGATTTAAGTGGTAGTCTGGCCTTCCTCTGCAGAAGGCCACCAAGCTGATGAGGGGAAGGCACCATCCCCATTACCCTGATGCTATGGCTACTGCCACTGCAGGTGGCCACAGCTACCAGCCTTCTGCTCTCTCAGATGCCAAGGTGTTTTCATCAACATGAACTCCAGTCCCTTCATCACCAAAAAAGGACAATTTTAGGCATTTTCAAGATGTCTCTTTCATAGGATATGAACTTTCTTTGTCTTTCTTTCTTTCTTTTTTTCTTTCTTTCTTTCTTTCTTTTTTTCTACTTTTCTACCCTCACTGAGGCTATTTTCCCATTTATTTTTAGAGGGCATGGAAGAGAGAGGGAAAGACAAAGAGAAACATCAATGTGAGAGGACACATCTATTGCTTGCCCCCTGCATGAGCCCTGTCCTGGGCCCATGGCACAGCAGCTGCAGGGGCTGCTGATCAGGCCCTGCGTCTCCCTCCAAACCTCTCAGCAGCCACGGGGGCTGATGATCAGGCCTTGTCTCTCTCTTCAAGCCTCACAGCAACCACAGTACCTACTTATCAGCCCTGTCTCTCTCTCCGGCACTCACAGCAGTCACAGTGGCTACGGATCAGGCCTTCTCCTGGTGCAGGTATGTGGAGCCCCCCACCATCACCTTAACCTCACCCCTGATGCTGCAAGTCCCCACCCACCTACACTTGTTGTGCACACAGACTGCTGATTGGTTGTTACTGTGATGGTGTCCTGGACAATTTGCATATTCCTCTATTCTTAGTATAGATAAAATCACAACCAGAATTAAGACATAAAACACTACAAAAAAAAAAATCCCATAGGTCCCATTCTGAAACTATAATTATAAGTGGGTACCTGTTCTGCCTCAGGTATCCACTTATAATCACTAAAGTATAGATTTTTTTCTTTTTCTAGAGTGTTATGTAAGTGGAATGGAATCATACACTGTGTGTGTGTGTGTGTGTGTGTGTGTGTGTGTGTATAGTTTTCTAACATTTTCACTGAAATGTTTGACTTTTTCACTCTTTACATCTTTGACATTTTTCATTCAAGTTTTCTAGAAATGTCATCTTGTACTACAAAGATGAAATTTATTTTCTCTTAGTGTTAATTTTACGTTAAGAGATGGCCTTTTTTAAGGATGCAATCTCCTTAGACCTAAGCAATTTCATCAGAAAGAAGCAATAGAAGTAGCCATTGTGAAAAAATAAAAATACCTGCTCATAAGACATCAGCAGGGATGTTATGTGGGTATGTAGACCACAATTTCTATTTATATTAGAGGATCAAAAATGGAGTAAAAAAGAAAAAATAAAAATTAATATTTTATGTATAGGTGAACTTACTCTCAGATGATAAAAAAATGCAAACTTAAATTAACCTCTTCTGGGATGTCTTCCCCAGTTAAATTAAAATATAATCATTGCATTCCAGGTATCAGCACAAACTTTTGTTCAATGTGACTTTGATTTGGTTGTAACTCAGTCTAATTTGGGATTAAATTAGCATACTCATTTGGGAATTATGGGCATGTTTTGATTCTCCTCCTGCTCTTTATTTCTCAATTCATTCATAAAATTAGTCAGGGTCCTTATTTCAATATATCTGAGGTATAAGACTTCAGGTCAAAGAGTGTTTCTAAGGAATAATCCTCAAGTTAAAGAAAAAGAAATGATGAGAATAGAAATAGTTTCTCCAAATTGGAGGGAGAGAAGAGAAGAGAGTTTAAGAAATTTATAGCCAAGACCGGTTTGGCTCAGTGTATAGAGCGTCGGCCTGTGGACTGAAAGGTCCCAGGTTTGATTCCAGTCAGGGGCATGTACCTTGGTTGCAGACACATCTCCACTGTGGAGCGTGCAGGAGGCAGCTGATCGATGTCTTTCTCTCATCGATGTTTCTAACTTTTTCCCTTCCTCTCTGTAAAAAAATCAATAAAATATATTTAAAAAAAAAGAAACTTATAACTGCTCCGGCTGGTTTTGGCTCAGTGGATTAGAGCCAGCGGCCTTTGGACTGAAGAGTCCCAGATTTGATTCTGGTCAAGGGCACATTCCTGGATTGGGGGCTCAATCCTCAGAAGGGGGTGTTCAGGAGGCAGCCAATCAATAATTCTCTCTCATCATTGATGTTACTATCTCTTTCTTCCCCTCCCTTCCTCTTTGAAATTAATAAAAATATATTTTAAGAAAAGAAAGTTATAACTGAGGTTAATATTCTTTCAGGCTGCATGTCCCCAAGGATGTATAAGACATCTCAGAGCAGAAATGTGGAGGAGAATCAATCCTCTTCTGTAAAATTAGAGACAGAAAGGTAACAAGACTACAAGAAAGAATAAATATTTGGGTTAAGAAATATGGAATCATCCATAGCTGTGCAGAACTCTTTATGACCCAGCTTTAACACACATGCATTAGAAGGTTTCGTCTGTTCCTTCAAGAATGTTAAGGGTGCACTAGGTCAAATGGCTGGAAAAGAACCAATACTCAGTGGTTGTCCATCATGCCTTCAGATCAAAGACCTGGTAGGAAAAGGGAAGTTCTAAGACCTATCTGGATGGACAAATCACTCAAGAATTCCCTGAGGTTAGGGGGATGGAACAGTGGGTCAGGTTATAAGGGATCAATGAGAGGGAAAAAAGGGGATGTATGTAATAATTTCAACAATAAATATTTAAAACTGCTTTGGCTCAGTAGACAGAGTATGGACTGAAGGGTCCCAGGTTCAATTCCAGTCAAGGGCACATGACCAGGTTGCTGGCTCGATCCTCAGCTAATTCTCTCTCATCATTGATGTTTCTATCTCTCTTTTCCTCTCCCTTCTTCTCTGAACTCAATAAAATATATATTAAATAAATAAATAAACACACCATGAAACACTCCACCTCTATAGTACCTAAAACCATGACAGATCCTATAATTTAAACAAAACTCTTGACAAATGTGGGATATATTATGATTTCCCGAGTTAGATAAAAATAAATCTCTCTTATCCTTTATGATTAAAAACTTAATATGGAAATTAAGAAAAATTATTATTTTTACCTACCTATCCAAATTTTATATAATTAAATTTTATGTACTAATTATCAGTTGGCACAAACCACTGAGGATTCTCATTGATTTCATCATCAGCCAGTATTCTTAGGTCTTCACCACATGGGCAGTTAATAAAGCCTCCCTCATCCTTTATCCATGAACATTATTTTTTAAATATATAAATATATTTCTATTGATTTCAGAGAGTAAGAGGAGGGAGAGATAGAACCATAAATGATGAGAGAGAATCATTGTTCTGCATCCTTCTGCATGACCCACGCTAGGGGTCAAGCCTACAACCAGGACATGTGCCCTGATCAGGAATTGAACCGTGATCTTCTGGTTTATAGGCTGAGGCTCAACCGCTGAGCCATATCAACTGGGCACCCATAAATATTCTTCAAAAAACACTAAGTCTCTTATATTTATCACTATTAATGTATCATAGTATTGCTAAATTAATAATTTGATAATGATATGCTGTAACAGTGTCTCACTAAGTACACAACAATTTATTCAGAAAAACACCTACTTAGAAAGAACTGGAGAGAAGGAGAATGCGAAGTTAAATTAAGAGTTGACTTGTATTTTGCTCTTGCTACATGTGCCATTTGTTTTAGTTTTTTTAATTTCTTAAACATATATTTTATTGATTTTTTTATAGAGAGGAAAGGAGAGGGATAGAGAGTTAGAAACATCGATTCAGTTGCCTCTCGCAAACTTCCCACTGGGGATGTGCCCGCAACCAAGATACATGCCCTTGACCAGAATCAAACCTGGGGACCTTCAGTCCATAGGCTGACACACTATCCACTGAGCCAAACTGGTTAGGGCCATTTGTTTTAGTTTTGTTCTTAGTGGGAAGCAGGAGCAAGAGGAATAGGTAGATGGTTTACATGTGGCCAAGTTAGGATATATAATGGTGTCCTCTCCATTATTGGATGATGGAAGCCATTACTGAAATAAAGCATTTCAGAATCACACGTGCCTTTTGATACAATGAAGTGGGTGGAGTGGATAAGGTACAAAAGTTGGATTTATTAAAGCATTTGTCCAATGGAAAAGAACTATTTAGTAAAAGATGTTTGTCTAGAAGTATTTTACCATAATTTTCTTCTAATAATGATGTTAACCTCTCTGGTTCTATAAAGATTCAATCAAATTATGTTTTTTACACTCATAGACAATTTGAATGTACACCATGGATCTTCTCTTCTCCAGAATAAATATTTGCTGTTTCTTAAATTTTACTCTTAAGAGATCATTTCCAATCCTTCACTCTCCTGTTTGCTTTTTCTGGATGTTCTCCAGTTGGTATTCACCCACTGAAATTCATGATACACTTTAAAGCAGAACATTTAGAGTTCAATATATACCTTTTTATAAAATAGGAGCAGGCTACTCCAGAACATAAGTCATAAATTGAATTCCTGTTGTGTAAAATAGTCGATACATATTTCTTCTTCAAACTGCCCAAGTTAGTGTTTAAAATCCCAATGTAATGCATTCACTCCAAAATATATACTATTAAAGATGGAAGACAAGGCTTGACATAAACACACCAAAGGCAAATTAAAAACTCCACACAAATTGCTTTGCTGGGAAAAAGATGCTGAATCTGTAGCAGATTATATTATCTAAGTGTGGTCTTAGTTGCTATCATCAGCTCCATAAAATGGCATGTTTGAGAATGACATCAATGGAAACTTTTAAGAAATTTTCTAATGAAAGCAAAACAAATATTATAACAGTAACTAAGTGTCTCCAAAACAGCTTTCAAAAATCTAAGAATCCAGCCGAAACCAGTTTGGCTCGGTGGATAGAGCGTTGGCCTTCGGACTGAAAGGTCCCAGGTTCGATTCCCTTCAAGGGATGTGCCTTGGTTGCGGGCACATCCCCAATGGGAGGCGTGCAAGAGGCAGCTGATCAGTGTCTCTCTCTCATCTATGTTTCTACCTCTCTGTCCCTCTCCCTTCCTCTCTGTAAAAAAACGAATAAAATATTTTTTAAAAAAATCTAAGAATCCATAACACTTTTTATGTTACAATCTGCCGTATACCTGAAAAACAGGTATATAGAAGATAACATTATTTATTAAAATTGGTAAACATCGCCATGAGAGATGAGTTAATTATTAAGATTGTAATAGTAACAGTAGGGTAGGGAATTAAAATTATGGGGCTGATCTTTGTTAGGACATCAAAAAATGAGTGAATTCAGCACTGATAAAAGATTTAGCAACCATTTCTCAAATTTTCCCATCAGTGTGTTGAATTGTCAGTGCTTAAGTTTCTTTATGAACTTAAAAAGTTGGCTTATCATGTATGTATTATATTATTATTTTTTTTTTAAATTAGCTATTCTTACTCATTTTTTTTTCCTTTTTGTGGTACTCCATGAACTCACAAATTACACCATTGTTCAAAGTGGCAATTGCCAGATTACATAATGTGCATTTGTACCTTTGGGGTATTTTAGAGAAATAATAATCAGCTAAATTATCTTCTTAATAGTCATCTTCTGATAAATGTCTAAATTTCACTCTTTATTAATTGATGTAACCTGAGGGTTTTAACACGAACAGTTATTCTTTTCATGGATTATAACAATTAGATCAACTTTTGAATCTCTTTTAGGTCTATTTAAAAAAAAAGATTTAGGAAATACAAATATAGCATTCCTGCCAATTAGGTAAATAATGCATTTAAAATATTATTTAAACATGTTTTTAAAATAGTTATATCTTTGTAGGGGATGTCTTCTCTAATAGAAAAGGCAAGGAATCATTTAGTGTAACTATTTAAGTGGAGATTTTTCTAGATTAGTGAATATAGATATCTCATTCCTTAAGAAATGTATTTTGGGATCATAAGTTACTTTAAATGGCTCAGAGAGCCTTAAGCTGACTAGCATCCAAAAGAAAGATTAGTATGATGGAATATAATTGTTTGAAAGCACTATTATGATCTTTTGGTTAGATAATGTACATATATATTCATTAAACTTTTTAAGTCTCAAGTATGGTTACATGATTGTGTCTATATGAAGGGTATTAACATTCTAGGAACTATAGTCTTTAATGATATGCACAAGATATCACAAATATTCTAGTTGCAAATATGATAAAGAACAGAGAATTCAATTCCAAACTTCTAATTATGAAATAATACTTTCTCCATGAGTTTATACCAGAATTCCATTTTGGCACAGACAGTCATTTAATCTTTGCTTGATTCTTATTTCCAGACAACAATAGGTAATGCCAATGTCATACTCTGTTTTAATTTTTATTGATAAACATTATTGGAGATGTCACCCATTTTCCTTCTTCTCTCCACTCCACCCAACCCTCTTTTCCCTCCCTTTGGACCTCCACACACTATTGTCTGTATCTATGGACTATGCATATAGGTTCTTTAGCTACTTCCTTCAACTTCCCTTAATCAATCACTCCCATCCCTTTTCCCTCTGACAATTGCCAGTCTATTCCATGTATATACACATCTGGTGCTGTGTCTGTTTATAGAGTACTAGTGGCCCAGTGCCCAAATCTGTGCACATTTAAAGGGAATTAGTTAGAATAAAAATTTGTGTGGTAATTAGTTACTGCAAAAAATGATATATCAAAATAGTATATATAATATAGTATTATAAAATTAAAATATAACATATTTTAATATCACTATTCACCCTTTCTCTATAATAGGAGTATTAGAGATGAAAGAAAATTAGTAAAATGTATATGAAAATAATATATAAGTTGATTAATAAATAAACAATAATAACATGGTATAATAACAACAAAGACATAATATAAAAACCACAAAAACATGACATAAAAACAGCATTGATAAAAACAATGATTGATAAATTGATTAAACTTATTCTAATGTCTTCTTGTATACCATATTCACCATATTAAGAGTAAAAACACTTTCAGAGTGCTTGACTAATTTTCCTTGTGATGAAGTATTTACAACTTTAACGCTAACGTCACACACTCTTCCATCTCAAGAGTAAGCAACATATAACTTACCGTGTCCAAAAATGAGTTCAGGTAGGAATATTCTAGAGTTTGTGTTTGTGATTTATTAGTAGTCATCACAAATTCTTGTACCGGGAGAAACTGTCTTTGAATTAATTTAACTGGGAGGCCAGTCAAAACCGGTTTGGCTCAATGGAAAAATTTTCCTTGCCTGAGTAAATATTTATTTTTAAATTGCCAGTGTTTGTCATACTTACATACTTACTGGCTGGTCAGTCAGATGGACAATTAGCCTTTTATATATATAGATAAATTGCCAGTGTATGTCATATTAGCCATATATATATATATATATATATATATATATATGTGTGTGTGTGTGTGTGTATATATATATATATATATATATATATATATATATATATATATATAAATTGCCAGTGCATGTCATATGTAGTGATGTAGTGGCTGGTTGATTGGTTGAAAGGTCAGATGGTGGTATGGTCAGTCACTTAGCTTTTTATATATATAGATAACTAGATCTAGCAGTAACTACTGGTTCTTAACCTTTCTAATGCTGTGACCCTTTAATACAGTTCCTCATGTAGTGGTGACCCCCAAACATAAAATTATTTTTGTTGCTATATCATAACTATAATTTTGTTAATGAATTGTAATGTAAATATCTGTGTTTTCCAATGGATTAGGCTCTACAGCAGTGGTTCTCAACCTGTGGGTTGTGACCCATTTGTTGAGGACTGCTAGCAGGGTCACCTAAAACCATTGGAAAATATAGATATTTACAGTATGATTCATAACAGTAGAAAAATTACAGTTATGAAGTAGCAACAAAAATGATTTTATGATTGGGGTCACCACAACATGAGGAACTGTATTAAAGGGTCATGGCATTAGAAAGGTTGAAAACCACTGCATTAAACCAACAAGTGGCAAGTTCATAAGGAGGGGAAAATATTTTTTTATTGATGTTCTTTTCTTTATTCCAGAGTACAAATGCGGTTACACCCAAATTTTGTTTTTATAAAAAACACTTCCTTTATATTGTTGAATATAAAGGTTGTGTGATTTGAATATGTCTGTGCTATCCAAATGCATATTGATTCTCAATTGAAAATCAAAATTAATAAAAAAATATGAATAAGATAAATTTTAGGGTAATGGATCAAGGATTAGTTTTAATCGCCATTGTCATGAGTTGTACATAGTATCAATTGCATATTCTCCTGTTCTGTCAATTACCTTTGAGGGATCTTGAGAGATAAACATTCTATGGACAGATGAAATAATTTGGCCATAAAAATATATTTTTTATGTCAGCATTTCAAATTTTTCCTTTATAAAATATTTTCTCAGAACTAAATTTCTAGGGACTTAACTTTTATTTTTCTGAAGTCTGGAAACTTCTTGTTAAGCATCAACAGTACTGAAATGTCATGAAGAAAACATGTTTATACAAATCTAAACATCTTCTAACTGCTTGCGGGCTGTTTTTATTATTACTCACCCAGGCAATGATTTCATAGAGCATTACTGGCTGCTTGGCCCAAAGGGAGAAGCTACACATAGAGCTAATATTTCCTTATATATCCTATTACCACTGAAGCTTTTCAACAAATAGCCTAGGCTAAACTATACCTACGCAGGGAAAACAAACTTAAAAAAATATATGTTAAAAAGCTTCTTGCCCATCAGCTGGGGAGGCCTAGAATATACGTCTAGTCGTTGGCCTTGCCTCAAAGGTACTTAGCTAGCAGTTGTCCTAAAGAGCAAAGTCTGGTGTCAAAGAACTAAAGAGTTGGCAAAAGTTAGAAAAAAAACATTTAGGGATACAGCCAAACAATCCGAGCTCTGGGCAGGAATCTCACCCTGGGAGTCCAAAGCAGCTGACCAGTCAGATAGACTAAACTGTCAGCTGGAAGATTATATAGAGGAAACTTAATCTAATGGAAATGGCACTTCAGAATTAAAGGGCCTAAGATCAAACGGTGTTTATAATGCTGCTGACATACAAGTGCATAAGCTACGATCTCCATTGCTGCATACACTACTAAATTGAAAAATTAAAAAAAAAGTCCCAAAGTGTTTTGTTTTTGGATATTCACTATTATTATGTCTGTTATAACTGCATTTGTTTACTATATGGCATTTGCTTTCTATCTTTGTGATAGCTACACTCGGAAGAGAGCCCTCAATAAACAATGCTTTCTGACTTGCACACTCACTTGTACATTGGTTTGCTAATGGTGCATCCCTCTAACCCAGTGGTTCTCAACCTTTCTGATGCCATGACCCTTTAATACAGTTCCTCATGTTGTGGTGACCCCCAACCATAAAATTATTTTCTTTGCTACTTCCTATTAGCAATTTTGCTAATGTTGTGAATCATAATGTAAATATATGTGTTTTCTGATGGTCTTAGGCGACCCCTGTGGTGGGATCGATGGACCCCCAAAGGGGTCGCAACCCACAGGTTGAGAACCACTGCTCGAACCAGTAGAATTTGTGGAATTACTGCATGCAGAGTTCTAGATCTAAGTCTGCAAATGCCTGGAGCCTCCATGCAGGAATTTGGCCCCTCTGCTGAAGAGATCACTCCGGAAAACCGCAGGGAGTGCAAAGTCACCTACAAGTCGATGACAGTGTGATGGAAGGTCCTAGCATCCCATCCTTCTTAACCATCCCATCGAGGCACCTGACAGGCACATGTGACATCCTGGGCCTGGCTTCAGTTCAGTCAAGTCCCATGAAAAGTGCCACACTATCCACCAATGTATATATAACAGGACAGGCATCGCGCTGTCCAAGTCAACCCACAGCACAGCGAGAGAAAAGCAAAAGCTTGTTGTTGTGATCTGATCGAGACAGTTTGACTAAACTGTTTATTTCAGGCCATAAACCTCTGATCTTATTTATCTTAGACTCTTTCTATTAGAAAATTTAACAATTGCAAATTCCTTTTCTAATGTATATACATCTCTTTCAATGCCTCCCGGCACTTTAAGACCCAGGGAATGTCTTTCTCAGGGATCCAAGTTTCTTAACTAATGTAATCATCTAGGAAGACAAAACCTCTAGAACTCAATATGCAGGAGGACAGGAGCCTTAGCTTCAGGGGGTGTCTTGCTCCAAGTTGTAAAACTTCCTCTCTCATGAAGACAGGAGAGAGTTTACTTTTCTTGTGGGCAGAGTCTACCTGCTCCTATAGGAATTTCCTTTATTATCATGTTGTTTATCCTGTAGGAAGGAAAATTGGAGGAGTATCCCAGCAATCAGTGGCTCGATACAGCTGATGGGCTTGCTGATCTGACTTTTGCCTGACTGTGTCTGCACTGAGCAGTACAAATAAATTACCTTGAAAGTAGAAAAGCATTGCTATTGGATGAGCGATTAAAAAAAAAAAAAGCATTCGATGAAGAAGTTCCTAGAATAGATAAAGTTATTTTAGACTCAAAGACAGAGCAATGGCACTGTAAACACTTATAGAACAAATGAATTTGTATGCTTCCCATTTCAAAATCAGGGAGCTATAAATGGCACAGTTAACCAAACACACAGTTTATTCAGCACTGCAATTGCAAAAGGCATATTTATCGTGTCATTAATTTACATGATTAAGTGTCAAGTGAGCGATTTATAAATTTAGGTTTCCTTGTAAAAGGCAAACACATCTCTCAGTAGGGGTCAAGGAGCTGAGTAGGAAAAAAAATAAATTTAATTCTATCTAATCTTTCTAAGAAGTTTCATTTGGTATCAACAATTTAGCCCACAATTATAGTCAAAGATGTAAGCAGCCTCTACACCTCAAACTCAAGTAAAAACAATAATAACCCTGCATTTTGGGGAAACATTGTGTCATTAAAGATGTAATACATGCCATATAAAAAATTGTCATCAGCTGAGACCGGTTTGGCTCAGTGGTTAGAGTGTCGGCCTGTGGACTGAAAGGTCCCAGGTTTGATTCCGGTTAAGGGCATGTAACTTGCTTGTGTGCACATCTCCAGTGTGGGGCGTGCAGGAGGCGGCTGATTGATGTCTCTCTCTTCTATGTTCTGACTTTCTATCCCTCTCCCTTCCTCTCTGTAAAAAATCAATAAAATATATATTTAAAAAAAAATTGTCATCACAGACCTAGCTGGTTTGGCTCAGTGGAGAGAATGTCGGCCTGTGGACTGAAGGGTCCTGAGTTTGATTCTGATCAAGGACACATGCCCAGGTTGCCAATTCTATTCCCTCTAAGGGGCGTTCAGGAGGCAGCCAGTCAATGATTCTCTCTCATCATTGATGTTTCTACCTCTCTCTCTCCCACTCCCTTCCTCTCTGACATCAAAACAAATATACTTCAAAATAATAAATAAAAATTATCATCATAAAAAATTTAGTTTTGACTACAGAAGATGCCTTAGCATAGCTTGACTGGGTGAAAGGAAAGAGGAAACAGCAGAAATGCATATAGTAAGAGGAGACCTCAGAAAAATTTAATGTGAACTCTTCAAAAGCTCTTTTCCATCCTTTTTGTATTCTTGCAGAGGAGAAATAATGCTGTTAGCCCAGGATGTGATAAATACTCAGTAAATATTACATTTGGTAGTATTCCTACGTTGAAAGATTGGCATTTTTCATTACTACATTGTCCATTTATCAAAGGCATTCTCCAGAGTTTGGCTGAAAACATTGAATGTGTGAGAGCTATATAGTTGGTGCTTTATGAGGAGATGAAGAATGACACATCTTAGAATACTTGAACCCAAGCATATTTGAATCCAAGGAATTGCTGCAGGGTTGCAGTATAATGGCCAAACTGCTGCATCAAGAGCAACCCTTTTATTTTAGTTTTATGAGTCTTCATAGAAACAATAAGCTTTTATTTTTAAAGACATGCTGTGGTACAGGAAGAATTAATATGTTCTCTGTCTCCTGCTCCACCTCTTTTGTCTATCATCTTCCAGTTCTAAAATAAAATATATATATATATATTATAATCTTACTGAAGTAAAGGAAGTATTTAATTTAACCCAAAGCTGTTCATTACTTCAGGTTAATTTTTGTTATACTCTTCACTCCTTACCTTCTTTCTTCATTCTCTTCCACCTTCCCTATTTCTTTCTCCCCCTCTCTCCCTTTATCTTTCTATCTATTTTTCCTTTTATCCTATGTAAACCACAGTTAACCAAACACATAGTTTGGTCTACAGAAACGTAGACCAATGGAAGAGGAATGCAGAAAACAGAAAGTCAAATGTATTGAATTGTAGATGAATAGATAGGATGGAGAAGTTTTCCCAGGAGTTCACCTTGGTTCTTTTTTTTTTTTTTAATATATTTTATTGATTTTTCACAGAGAGGAAGGGAGAGGGACAGAAAGTCAGAAACATCGATGAGAGAGAGACATCGATCAGCCGCCTCCTGCACACCCCGTACTGGAGTTGTGCCAGTAAACAAGGTACATGCCCCCGACCAGAATCAAACCTGGGACCTTTCAGTCCGCAGGCCGACGCTCTATCCACTGAGCCAAACCGGTCTCGGCTCACCTTGGTTGTTTGTGAGAGCCCACGTGTGTCTAGACACACATATTTCTGAGTCTGTAGAGATGATCAGTATGCTGATCCTGGAGTGCCCTAATTACCAATTTTCTTCATGAGGTATTTCTAAAGAAAAAAAATGGTGAGGCCCTTGGTAATGAAAACTTCAGCAAAAAGTGGATGGAGTCTGGCCCAGCCTGTGTGCCTCAGGCAGTTGAATGTTGACCTATGAACAGGGAGGTCATGGTTCAGTTACAGGTCAGGCCACATGTCCAGGTTGCAGGCTTGATCCCTTGTAGGGGGCTTGCCAAACAATGCTTATCTCTCATCAATGATATTTCTCTCTTCCTCTCCCTTCCTCTCTCTGAAATCAATAAAAATTCAAAGTGCAAAAAAAGGTGGATTGAGCCTGAAAGCAAGGGCCTCCGGTTGAACTCATAAGCAGCTCAGGTATCTGAACGCATTTTCCAATGTTTCACCTGAGCTATTGGTGTCCTAGGGCTGTGGTCACTATCTAACTTAACCCAGGAGAGGTTAATTCTCTCACAGGCCTCAGCTATGGAAGCCTGAAATCAAGGTGTCTCAGGGCCATACTGTGTGATGGCTGCTGAACCCTTCCTTGCTTCTCATGGGTTCCAGAAATCCTGGTGTGCCTTGGACTGTAGAATGGCCACTTCCATCTCTGCTTTCTCTGTGTGTGCATTCTGTGTCCAAATTCCCTTCGTCTTAGAAGGACAGCAGTTATTGAAGAAATAACTTACTTTAGAAAGTACACATTAAAATGAAATGTCTTTAAAATCTCGAGGCATCTCTCTCTGCTTCACGTGACATTCACTTTTCTTTTTTCTCCATGTCATTATAGGCCGCATCCTTTCTCATCTTGTTTATCCATGTAGACATTTCTTAGGTTTTAATAAAGCATTTTCCATTTTCCCATTACTTTTCCTCCATTACTCAATTCCTATCCCGAAGAAAGTTTCCAAGTTTGCTTTTATAGAAATACCATTTAGCATTCCTGCCAAGCATTCAAATAGAGAATCTTTTACAAAGTAACAAACTACTATGCCACGGAGAAATATAAACATGGATGTAGACACACATACGCATAAAAAATACAATTTAAAAATTCTTGGCTTGAGCCAATTTTCATCAACTGCCCTTGCATCCTACTGATTTCTCCCACAAAGATTCTGAAGCCAGGATTGCCATGGAATACATGATGTGAGTCTAGGTCAATTTTAAACCAGGCAGAGCTTAAGATTTTGGCAATAATAACTCATCTGCCATGAGTGATGCCCTTTTCTCTCTTCACCATAGTTGTTTGGCTATTTCCAACTTGCTACTTTCTCCCCAGATTTCCTACTTTGCCATTTCCTCCCTTATTCTCAAGGACTTCATTGTTCTTATCTCCAGTGGAAAATGGAGGTTGTGACTGCAGGAAATTGCTCAATTTTCGCCCAACCATCGAGCCACTGTTTATATATTTACTAGAGGCTCAGTACATGATATGGCAAGAGACCCAGATTCACCCAGACTGACTCCCACCACGCTGGGCTGGGCAGAAGATGGGACCCAGGCTGACATGCCCTGCTCCAGGTGGGATGTGAGACCCAGAGTCAAGTATCCGCCCACCCACGTGAGCCTTGCCATGCACACAACCTCCTGGTGACTAATTAGTCTTTGGTTGTTTTGCCATTACAGCATCATGACCACAGGTCTTTCATGATACAGATGTGCATGCTCCCTTCTCTTTATCACCCCTGCTCTCTCATCCATATAGCAAATCACCTTCTTTTCTATATTTTAATAAAAACTGATTCTATTGTAGTCCTTATCTACCTCCACCTTTACTCTCACCAAAAACGACCAGAATAAACTAATTTTTCCCTGAGCATTTCCAGGATCAATAATGGGAAAACTATTAATGGTTACCTCAAGATTCACCTATACCTGATTTACATATGTAGATGAGACTTTAGACTTGGGATTCAGAGTTGATGCTACAATAGGTTAAGACCCTTACTGGGATAAAATAAATGTATGTTGATTATGAAAAAGTCATAAGTTTGGGGGGAGGGGAAGAATTGTATGGACTAAATATTTATCTCCTCCAAATTCAGATCTTGAAAGGTGAACCCCAACTGTGATGATATTAGGTGGTGGTGCCTATGGGAAGTGATTTGGTCATTAGGGTGAAGTCCTCAGGTGTGGGATTAGTGCCCTTATAAAAGGGACCTCAGAAAGTTCTCTAGCTCTTTCACATATGCCATGTGAGGTCACAGCGAGAAGATGGCCATCTGTGAACTAGAGAGTAGACCCTCATCAGACACTGGACCTACCAGTGCCTTGACCTAGGACTTCCCAGCCCCCAGAATTTTGAGAAATAAAAGTTTATTGTTTAAGACACTTGCTTATAGCAGCCCAATGATATTAAAACATTGCCCAACCTAGGGTTTTCCTCATCTCCTCTTCACCCCATTAGTGGAGGAGAAATACTTTCTTAAGGATTATGAATATGGTTGAAGACAGTTCTTAACACGGGGCAGATGAGATGGACAGCCATTTATTAGTCACATATATTCACAACTTGGAGGATGAGGGCACCATGACATATAAAGGCTGCAGAGGGGTTGCACTGAAAAATGAGCGAATCAACAGGGGTCTTGGGAAGTAGGCTTTGAAGTAAAAAATGGATCCAGTGACCCTAATTCCTGCGAGAAGATGTGAATCACTTTGTTTGAATAACATGTGAGCTGAAAGGGAACTGAAGCCTTCTACTCAGAGATAAGCAGTTTCAGTGCTTGATCGCCAGGATAAGGAAGGGTGTGGCCTATAGCCCCTTAACACCAGCTCAATGCAATGGTGAGATGGACTTTTATTAGGACATTCAAGGTCCTCTCTGTCTTCCCCAGATGTTGAGTAACACATAATATGGAGCCTTAATATTAGTCCTTCTTCCGATACAAGGTTGTTATTGGATTCTTCTTTTATTTGTTCTCCCTTTAACATCAATCATCTAATATACTCTGCCAACTTTACCATCAGAATAGCTCTCAGGATACTATCAGCATCACCCCACTTCTCACCACTTTATACCCGATCTCATCCTTGAGCACCCATTAGAACTTGATTTAACAGTCATCTCTACTGGTCTATTCTGTGAACCTCTTGAGAGAGTGATAAATGCACTTTGTTGCTCTCACAGATTCTTTTGCTTAATCTATGATAAAATACAACATCTTGGAACTATTCTTTTTACTCTTCCTTCCTTCCTTCCTTCCTTCCTTCCTTCCTTCCTTCCTTCCTTCCTTCCTTCCTTCCTTCCTTTCTTTCTTTCTTTTTCAAAAGACTCTGAGCTTTAGAAGTGTCATGCGTACTGTATTCCTAATACGTAGCGCATAGTAGCTACTCCATAAGTAGATGTTAAGTTTAAATATATAAATATATAGAATAGTAAGCTGAACATAGCTAAGTCAGCATGTTTAAATTGCTAATCCCACTATTTAAAGACACTCCTGTTTCCTCATTAGCCATTTTCTCCCTCCCCTCCCCTCATCTTATGACTCACCAAAGCGCTTTTATAACAGAACGCCATCAGTGATATATTGGTTTTCCCAGGTTCCTGAGAAGCACTTGGGTCTTCATGGAGCAACATTAATTCTCGCTATTGGTTTGAGAACCCAGTAGAGCCATGTAATTCATTCCTGCTTCCCTCCCTTTGGCAGCCCCCGGCAGCACCTGCCGGGCTATGCCTGCTGTATCAGCAAACCAAATGGGGAGAAAATGAATATGGATGCTGGTCCCCAAAGAGAAACCCATTTCCACTGCCGCTAAGTTTGACAGCTTAGGACTCCCACGTGACTCCCAAGAACATGAAACGCTCCACTTCTTTTTGAAATCATTTGCTTAGAGGCCGCTGCACTTCACACATCCCAGCGTGTCCTTTACCCTCACGCCCCCAAAGGAAAGAGAAATATGAACCACTTACGCTCAGAGATCACTGAATCATGTTCGCTGCTCTCCGATTTCATTGGCTTCAGCACTGTTATTTGTTGAAAATATGCGGTTGAATCTCTAAACCAACAACATTCCCCCAGAGTACCCATTAGGCAGAAGCAAGTGGGGGGAGAGAGGGGAAAAGGGGCAGGGGGAGGAGGGCACAGTTGTAAAAAATTCCATTTGGTAAAATAGAGGTCTCAGGGAGGGAAGCCATCAGCATTGTGTTTGTTGAATATTTCATAACCTAGAATGTGCGATTGACAAACCGGGAGGGAATTGTAGAGGATGGGCACTCACAAACACAATTCTCAGGGAAGACATTTTCGCCCTTTTTTCAACGATTGTATAAGCGAGGCTAGAACGCAAGCAGACAAGGAAGGAGGGAAAACAAATGACATGAGCCCAAAGTGGAATAAATATTAAGTTTTCAAATGTCTTGCAATGATGTTCCTTCTGGTGATTACCTGTGAAATGGTTTTAGAAGTGTGCGCTTTGCCATAGGCTGGAGATAATTTGTGTCATACTATCTAATAAATAATACAGATGGAGAGAAATCATAAGCAAAGAGGAACTAAGTAACTGTGTCAGATTGCAAAGCGCACTTTTCTTTTCTTTTATCTAGAGTAGGAAGGTGGCTTGAACTCACCTGTGCTAGATTCACAGGCTTTATCTTAAGGTGTGTGGCATTTCCAGGCAAATCTCTAATGTTGTACATCAACATATGTAACTTATTTGTGTACATTCTAATCTTCCACGCTACACTGCGAGCTTGTTTAGGGAAAGGACTGTCACATCAAACATTATATTACAGTCTATAGATGAGCAGTGCTCTACAATTTGTGAAATTGAATCAACCAATTTGAGAATATGCTTTATCTTCCAAATCACAAAAATAAATTCCAATAAAATAAATTCCAAAACATTCCAATGTAGTACGTAAGTGATTTTTGGCTTAAGCTCATTTATATACAGTGGTACCTCGAGATATGAGTTTAATTTGTTCTGTAACCTTGAGGCATGGGAAACTATGAGATGCTCTAGTCGCAGTAAACTGGTGGGTCCTATGCAGCCAGCCGATCCACGCAATTACTCCTATCTCAAATGTTGCTCATATTTCAAAGCAAAAAACACTCACTCCTCAGCTCATATCTCAAAAATCTCGTATGTTAGGGCACTCGTATCTCGAGGTACCACTGTATATAAAAGCCTAAGCAACCAAACTACCGAACAACCAAAGGACCGGTTGTTTGGTCACTATGATGTGCACTGACCACCAGGGGGCAGAGGCTCAATGCAGGAGCTGCTCCCTGGTGGTCACAGCGCTCCCACAGCAGGAGCCCGGCTCAGCTGGCCAATGGGCACCAGATGCTGGGCTCACGGCTGGCAAGCACAGCTGTGATGATGTGAACCTCTCCCACCTTCACAGCAGCGCGAGCAGCAGTGATGGAAGGCACAGTGGTGCCAGGATAAGCAGGAGCAGCACGGCGCATGGCCTGGCTCGGGCTTCTCCCTGGCCACTTCACACACTATCGCATCCCTCAGTGGATGTCAAACTGCCAGGTTCAGGGGATCGGGCCAAACTGGCAGTTTGAGATCCCCAAGGAGTTCTGGATTGCAAGATGCTGCAGGCCAGGCTGAGGGATCCCACTGGTGCATGAATCCGTGCTCTGGGCCTCTAGTTTAAAATATCATTGTTTGCTGAGACCAGTTTGGCTCAGTGGATAGAGCGTCAGTCAGCCTGCAGACTGAAAGGTCCTGGGTTCGATTCCGGTCAAGGGCATGTACCTTGCTTGCGGGCACATCTCCAGTGTGGGGTGTGCAGGAAGCGGCTGATCGATGTCTCTCATCGATGTTTCTGACTTTCTATCCCTCTCCCTTCCTCTCTGTGAAAAATTAATAAAATATATATCTTTAAAAACAAATAAACAAAAAATAAAATAAAATAAAATATCATTGTTTTACAAAGGAGAACCAAATTACTAATGTTTATGGGTTCCAAGATTTTTTAAAAATGTGTTTATTTAGTTATTTAGTTCTTATTATTTATAGACTATAAACTTCAAATATATATATATATATATATATAATTGAGTTCAGAAGGGAACAGAAAGGGAGAGATAGAAACATCAGTGATGAGAAAGAATCATTGATCAACTGCTTACTGCATACCCCCTACTGGGGATTGAGCCTGCAACCTGGGTATGTGCCTTTGATCATAATCAAACCCAGGGCCCTTAAGTTCTTAGGCTGATGCTCTATCCACTCAGCCAAACCATCTAGGGCTAAACTTTGCTTTTTAGAACACTTTTATGTTCATAGAAAAATTTAGCATGAAGTTCAGAGATTCCCCATGTACTGCCTGCCCCACATAGACACAACCTCTCTACTATCAACATTCCTCTCCAGAGTGGTACATCCTATCTAATAAAACAATAATATGCAAATTGGTCATCACTCCAACACACGAGATGGCTGGCCCCATGTGGTCAAAGATGGTCTCCTCCATATGGACACAAGATGGTCACCACAAGATGGCCTTCAGGTAAGGGCAGTTAAGGGTGATCTGGCTGGCAGAGGGGTAAAATTAGGAGGGACCAGGCTTGCAGGAAAGAGCAGTTAGGGGCGACCAGACCTGCAGGGGATGGCAGTTGGGGGTAATCAGGCTGGCAGGGGAGCAACCAGGCATTAATCAGGCTGGCAGGGGAGTGGGTAGGGGTGATAAGACTGGCAGAAGAAGCAGTTAGGGGCAATCAAGCAGGCAGGCAGGTGAACATTTGGGAGCCAGCAGTCCTGTATTGTGAGAGGGATGTCCAACTGCTCGTTTAGGCCGAATCCTGGTTGACATCCATCGAGGGGTCCCAGATTGGAGAGGATGCAGGCTCCACTGAGGGACATACGCACACCCTAACCCCATGCATGAATTTCATGCAGTGGGCCTTTACTTTGTTATAATCAATGAGCCTACAATGACACATTGCTATCACCCACAATTCATAGTCTATATTTGGATTCACTCTTTCGTTGAATATTCTGTGAGTTTGAATCAATATACAATGATATGTATCCACCATTCTAGTATCCAACACAATAGTATCACTGCCCTAAAAATGCTGTGATCTGCTGGTTTATCTCTTCCTTCCCCCTAAGCCTGGAAACTACTGGCTTTTTACTGACTCCTTTTTTTGAACCTTTTCCATAATATCATGTATTTGAAATTATATAGTATATAGCCTTTCCTGATTGACTTTTTTTTTAACTTAGTAATAGAAAAGCTCCTTCCATATCTGTTCATGACTTGATAACTTATTATGTTTAGCGCTGAATAATTCTATTGTCTGGATGTGCACCAGTTTATCTATCTATTATCTTATTGAAAGACATTTTGGATTCTTCTGTGAGGGTTGTGAGTAAAGCTGCTGTGAACATCTGTGCACAGGTTTCTGTGTCAACATACATTTTTAGCTCCTTTGGATAAATTCCAAGGAGTGCAATTGCTGGATCATATGGTATAAGTATGTTTAGATTTGTCAGAGTCTGCCAAACTCTCCTCCAAAGTGACTGTACCAATCAATTTGCATTCCCACCAGAAAACCAGTACATTTTCTCATCGTTTCACATCCTTACCAGCATTTGGTGGTTCCGATGTTTTGATTTTTGAGCATTCTCGTAAGTCTAAGAGTGGTATCTCATTGTTGTTTTAATTTGTATTTAATGAATGACAAAGGATGTTCAGCCTCTTTTCTTATTTGCTTTACCTAATGGCCATCTATATATTTTCTTTCGTGAGGTGTTTAAGAGTTTTTGTGGGTTCAATAACTTTTTGTTTTTCCTATTGGAATCTATAAACTTGTAAATTTTTTAAAAATATGTTTTCCGGTTATAAAAGTCATACACGCTTACTTTAAAAAATTTAGATAATGTGTAAAAGGATGAAAAAATCATGTTAAAATGTGCTATAATACTACTCAGAAATAATTTCTAACAGATAAGAAACATATTGAGAACATGCGATGTCATGTCTGCAGAGGCAGAACTCGCTTGCCTTGTTCTTTCCACCTTACTGTCTTTTTGTGTAAAAAAGCTTCTTCAGTTTCTGGAGCCAAAGACATCCTGTAACCTGGAAGCGTTTTCCTCTGAAAAACATGTCTGGTTCTTTCATTTAAACCAAGTAGCACCAACTGTTCCAAAGGATCGAGAGTGTCAACTCAATGTTTTGGTTTGACTAAGATGCTTCGATCAGTGACTCATGTTTGCTTCAAATATTTTATTTTCTAATTAAAAATTAAAATATTTGCCTTAAGGACAAGTTACCTATAGAACCTCAGTACCTTATCTAATATATTTCCCATCTTTCTCATAGAAATTGATGATCCTGCCCTATCCAATTTAGCTCAGTGGATGGAGCTTTGGCCTGAGGACTGAAGGGTCCTGGGTTTGATTCCAGTTAGGGGCATGTACCTTGGTTGTGGGCACATCCCCAATGCAGAGTGTGCATGAGGAAGCTGATCAATGTTTCTCATCAATATTTCTAGCTCTTTATCCCTCTCCTTTCCTCTCTGTTAAAAAATCAATAAAATATTGCCGGTTCCAGCCGGCACTACAGTTGAACAGCACCTGAAAGGGGGGTGAGGATTGAGAAAAGAAAGAGACAGACAAAGAGATGGGATCGGGAGGACTGACAGTTCAAGACTGCAGCCACGAGTTTATTTTTCCAGGCCTTTTTATACATGCTAGCGTGTTTGTAAGCCATTCATTAATGCAGGAGCTCTTGGTTT